>JZKD02S1672807.1:954405-969731 GCA_000966675.3 Picea glauca
GTCTATATGATCCCATGTTCATGTGGTAAACAATACATAGGAGAAACAGGTCGTTCCTTTAGAATTAGGATTCAAGAACACGCCGCTGACATCAAACACAATCGCACTCATCCCTCAGCTCTCGCAGAACACTCAGATAAAACCAAACATCACATTTGTATTGAAGAAACCAAAATCCTTGCCTGGATAGATCACTATCACAATAGGAAATTCAGAGAAGCAATCAAAATTGAAAAACAACCTAATAATCTAAACAGAGATGATGGATGGAAAATTAGTCAAAATTGGATCCCTACCCTAGCTAATATGAATAAATCTAGTTATTAATTCCTAAACATTGTCTAGTCGGCTCTTGTTAAATAAAAATTTATAAACAAACAAGTAATTAATTATTAAATCAAATAATTAATTAATTAAACAGACAATTATAATTTCTAAGTTTTTTTATAATTATTGATTTCATTATGTCAGCTCCTTACAAAAAACTTTTCAAGTATTTATATACGTGTTTTATTCTTTTTTCCTTCATTTTTTAGAAAACGCTTTCCTGATGATGGACCACACTAGTTTGGTTCGAAACGTTGAATATCAGAAAACCTATGCGATGAATCTGAAAGAACTCTCTGAACGCAACAATTATACTCATGATTAAATCCTAGTTTCACCCACTTTGATTAGTAAACTTCTTCTAGGAGTTTCTAGAGTAATTTGACTTCTTTGACCTTCTAGGGGCTTCTAGATAACTCATGAGGGTTCTCCAACTTCACAAGGCCATAACTCTCTAACCGTGAGGCATTATGTGACGTTCCACATATCACCAGATATGGCATGACATGTACTATGGATATAGAATAATATTACCTACATATTCATTGATATTCATGACTTTATACCTCAAATAGAATTTGATCCCTTACCCATGCCTTTGTGCTACCAAAATTCACTACCACACATCTCCAAGGGTTGACATCAATCATTAAGGGTTGACATCAATATACAATATCACTCTCCAATGGTTGACATCAATGGTAACCAACAATCCATACCAATTGTCCATCAACCTAAGATAATTGTCTGATAATATCTCCCTTTGGCATTGATGACAACACCAACATTGGTGGCAACAATTAGTTATCATAACATTCATGCTTATACTCCTCATCAATGTTTCTATCTCTCCCCCTTTTACATCAATGGAAAAGGGTATCTCCCTTTGGGGCTTCTCCCACTGACTGAACTCTCATTGGGGGTTCACCCCCTATTTTCATGCCTTTGATATTTCTACGTGTTTCTAAGCCTCTTATTACCCTCTCTCCCTTCATATGAATAATATCTTCATCTTGCATTTGATGAATCTATTCCCATGGAATCATACCTCTATTCTTACTTCTCTGTCTGATAACTTATCTGAATGTTATTTCTACCTATCTTTTTGGTTATGTTTCTTTCTCTTGACATCTTTGCAAGATGTTGTGTAGAAAAAATATAAGTCTTCATGTACCTGTTTCCTTTTGGAGTTATTTTCCTTTGGTTCTTCCTTGTGTAATCAACTAACATATTTGAAAATAATTCAAGAATAATCATTCAAATATTCTTATGTAATTATCATCCATTATGATAATGTTCCTTTGTCTCTGAACCACTCTCTGAACCAATCTATGAATCCATGTTCTTTTTATTATCTTATATCTTTCTAAAACTGCTAAGTGTTATTACAAATCCATCTCTATCCATAATATCCAAGACTGCTACACAACTTTCCAAAATGTTGACCCATCTATCACTATACTATCATGAAGTCTTCATTACTACTATTTATTAATCAATCATAATGTGCTTTTGCTAACTCACTACTATGGATATGTCTACTCAAACTCTGCAAGTTGCTTGAAGGATGGTTCTCCAGTCTTTCTCAGCTACCACGTAGACTCCCCCTGTCTAATATTCATATTACCTGGGAGTCTCCAAGCTGTATGGATCAGAACAATTCCTTCTATGATGTAGAGACATCATCATATTCATCGGTATATTCATCATATCTTTGAAATCTGACCTCCTTTTTTATGTATGTGGATTCATCCTTCACTAGAATATATGAAGGTACAATCTCTTGAACCTGATCCTTATTTAATTTTCCTCCTTTTCTTTCATTTCTTTTCCAAACCTTTCTGTATTTTACATATTCTTTTTTCTTTGTAGATTTGTCTTCATCTAGTTTTATTGCCAATCTTGCAATCTATGGGACCTAATCTTTGTTCACCCGCTCTTCTTGTTTTCTTATCCATACTTTCTTATATTTGATATCAGTGTTCTCTTTCATGGAAGTATCGATCATGCTTCTAGAATCACGAGATATGTGTCCATAGTTATGACATTTGTAACATTCAATGTTATGTGGGGCCACATAATCATTTCTTGCTTGAACATTTCTTTTATAATCCCTGCAATTTGCAACCTTAGGTCCAAAGTTGGTACAATAAAAATAATGACCATAAAACAAATTTACATACTTCAGACTAAATGATCTTTGTGGTGCAGTCCTTTTGAATTACTTCCTTGACTGATCATGATCATGATTGAATCATATTTGTGGCTTGAACATGGATGGTCTTCTTGAAAATGTATCTTTATTAGTTTTCTTATATTATGGTTGACCAGGATTCCTTCATCTGAGTACTTCTTCATAAATCTTGATCTTTTCTTCATTCTTCTTTTCTAGCAACCTAGAGTGCTTCTCTTCATTCTCTACTACTGATGTAAACTTGTATGTCTCTTCAACATTCTTGTTGAGATTGACAACTTTGACTCTTAGTGTGACAACTTATTCTTCAATCTTCTCAACCTCTTCTTATTTCTTCATTATCTGAGACTTCATGACCTGTTATGTTCTCTTTTCTTCTTCAAGTTGGATTTTCAATGTAATTATTTCTTCTTCAAGTCTTCTCTCTTCTTGACCAAACTCCTCATCAAGTTGGTTTAAGTTAGTGGTTCTTTCCTTGAGATGATCCGTCATTTTATTTTCTCTCTTTTCTGCTTCTTCCTTTTGTGCTTCTATGTTGGCTTCTAAACACTTCTTTTGATATTCTAGAGTTTCTTCAATTCTTCTTGCCTCTTCTAGTTGAGCTCTTAAATTCTTGATGACCTGCTAAGATTTTTCGGAACCTTGAACTCTTTTCTTTTGCTTCATCATTTCTTTCTTGGATGAATTGTTTTCTTCTCTTTCTTTCTTTAGATATTCAATTGCACTGATCAATTGTTCTCTATAATCAACTTCTTCTTCATCATACTCTTCCTCTTCTGAATCTTTCTGACATGATGAGCATCTTTATTATTGTTTTGTACTTGCATATTCTTTGGAATTTTTTGATTCTCTGATGGGTGAAGAATATAAATTATGTAAGTTATCCCAAGTTTGTTTGGTTGATGAACATTTACCAAAATTTTCTCTTATCGAATTAATTAATCCTTCCGAGATGAAATCCATTGCTATTTTTTTATTCTTCTCGAATGCCTTCTTAGATGCAGTCTTTTCCCTTTTCGAACTATCATATCCTGTAGAAACTGATTTCCAAATATCATACACTTGTGCCTTTAAAAATACTTTCATCCTTCCACTCCATATCTCATACTTTAAACCATTCTAGCCATTAAACATTTTCATTCCATTCTCATAATAATCCATGATCGCCTTCCAATGGTTATATTGTTTCCTGAAGGAACCTTTTCTAACACCAATTGTTGGATTACTGAGATGGGGGGTGAATCAGTAATGAGCAATTATACAAATTATTAATCCTGTAAACCACAAAGTATATTATTTTAAATGTTCAACCATGTTCATCTGCTCATCATCAATATCTTAATGTATCATAAGAATTAACATTCACCAGTTCATAATAAACAATAACAAATACATCCACACAATGCACAATACACCAATATTTATGTGGAAACCCAATGCAGGATAAAAAAACAAAATTATTTTCTTATATGTCAAGAATTACATTCAAGGAAGCACCAAATTCCAGTTCTCCAGCTACAATTGGATGGAGGCTCCAACCCCCTAGTTTCTCAGGCTACAACATGAAGGAAGCTCCAACTCCCCAATTCTCTCGCTACAACTAGAAGGAGTATACAACCCCCTGTGGTCTTCGGATACAATCAGGATGTGGTTAAAATAACTTATCCTTTCCCCGTCCAACCACCCTGAAATATAAGTAGAATTATGGAACCATTGTCACACTATCACTGTGAGATGTACTGCTATAAACCTGTACCAATCAACCTACACAAAACAACATGTAACAACCTGTACCATAGAACATGTAATCACTTGTACCAATAACATGTAAACAACATGTACCAATAACTTGTGCCAACATGTACCATGCATCAACCTATACCTCAACCTGTATCATAAACAAGTTCATAAACCATGCACCAAACCTATACAAATAACCTATCACAATAGCCTGTCCAAACAACCTATCACAACAACCATTCTTAGCAATATTATCAATCAAATCATATCTACTCACCGTGATCAATTACCAAGACAAATCTCAACCATATGCACAATATCACCAAGATTTGAATCAACCAAGAAAATCAAAACAACTCATAATCATTACCAAGATGAATATGTTCTTCTAATAAAATACCAATACAAGTATGCTACATCATCCATAAACCATGTGTCAACAATACTACTAACAAGTTCCTCCAACCATGTACCAAGTATGTACCAATCATGCATCGGTTACTCATCAACTCTGACTCATCAATATGTACCAACATCATCAACTATACACCTCATGTATGTGCCAACTCATCAACTACTTGTCTCAACCATGTACCCAACATGTACCTCAACCATATACCAAATACATATACCAATATAACCATCAAAACTTCTCTAGCAATACATCACACTATCCATAACCAAATATCATAAACCGTTATATCAAACCATGTGCCACAACCTCAATTTTATACAATCTCTATCTATAAAATACCTCAACCAAAATCTCCTGTCAATTTCATCATCCAAATATGATTTGTAACTCTGTAACATACCTGGTGTATATAATCACATACCTGAAAACCTTCCCTAACTTTAACAAAAAGAGACTAGCATTTTAATCAATGATTAATTTAGTCTCACAATACTAATTTTGGATTAGTCAACAACCCTACCTTGAAATAATCATAACTATGTATGTAATGTTCCCCAAATTTACCAAAATTAAAAAAAAAAACTTAGGAAATGAAACCTCTTCTCTTTTGGACAACTTACCATGAAAGACCTATAGTTCCTGTATATAGGTAAAAGTTGTCACTAATTATATCACAAGGTTTCGTCTTTATTAGTTATCAATATAAATAACAGCCTATATAATCTCACTGATTTTCTTTCTGAGTTATTGAACATTGGACAAGAAATTCTACACATAGAGGTCAGGGTAAATATACTATACCCTAGTCTCTCACAGAATTAAAGATTACTAAAGGTTAGTAAACCTGCTAGCCTTATACTATTGGAATTCCTTTGTATAGTAGTATTACAAACTTCCCCATATCTATTATTCTCCATATTATATTTAAGGCCCTTAGAGGTATCTCCACTTTATGCATAAACATTCATATTAGCAAACAAAGGAAATCCCACGAGACAAACACCATCACCCTTAATACAATAGTACTTCAGGTTTTTATACAATGGGATATTACATTACTTTTACATGGTCGAGTGTTGGCCTTGTGGACATTGGTTGCGATTTATCTTAATGTTAATGACATGTTATTCAGTTGACCACCAGTTGGGCATCGTTTTGATTTCCCCAACAAAATCATTACTCCTCCGAACTAAAAAAGCGGTAGGTCTACAAGGTAACACCATGACTGGATGAGAAGGGGTGATTTGGGGTAAGGAAGCGACCCTACTTAACATCATTTCACATATTTCAATAAAATAAAATGAAGTCGGGACATGAGTGTCATACTTGAATTTAAGTTTCTTATCTACCCATTAATGGTCTATGTACCCAAGAGTTACCTATCAGCCATTGTGACCAATGTAGACCGACCACCTCCATTGTGTCACATGGTATAGTACTATTCTGCAGCCTTCACTAAAACCTCTCTGGTAATTACCGTGACATGTCATTGTTATGTTTTCCTATGGAGTAAGTTGGGCATTTTTCCATACTTGATATTTGTTCCTCCATTCTTCATGAGAACAGTGGTATGTCTCGTCCTGAGTACCAGTCGAAAAAGTCCCACACATCTCATGCTCTTACTTCATTGATCAATTAAGAACCACATGCGCCTGCATATTGCATTTGTATGAGACTGGTTATTATATTTTCATTTTTATAGGTAGTCATAATAATGGTCCATCCCTCTAGTTTTTTGTTAAGGTTTACAACATTCTTAAAGGTCTGCATCTACCTGGTCATCCCACAATACCAACCCTTCTCTGAAACCCATTTTTCTTTCATTTATTCCCTATCATTTGTTTGGAATCTTCCCTCCTCGTTAAAACGAAATCTCACTGCAGTATCTCCCGAGTCATGGATAGTTAAGTAGTGTTGTCTTATGGTTTTTATTTACTTCTCCAATCAGGTAGGCATTCACTACTCCAGAATCGGTTATCGCAGAAGGTTCTCTACATAGGAAATTTCCAGTTATCAATTTGTGAAAAGTTTCAAAAACAAATATTAGGGTTATGTCGATCGACAATGCCCTTAGTCATTACCCTAAGACATAACCTGGTATTTGAATGGAAAGTGCTCGTGGCATACCAGTCATTTGCAAAACCATTGGTTAAATTTTATTAAAGCTACTCCTAGAGAAATCGAATGTCAGTATTCTTGTGCAACCCATAATTTTTCTCGCGAGGATTCTCCGTCAAGATGATGGATTCGCTCTTCACTGCTTTGACTTAGTATTAGTTATATCCTACTGTGTTCTCTATAGATTCCAATTGGTTTAGGCTTGCATACTTAGATTCAAGATAATTAAGTTGTAGGTCAATTCTACGTAAGGTTTGCTTAAGTCAGGGATTACTCTATTTGTCTTGTTCGTTCCTGTAGAAGCAGTTACAAGAATTACGATTCCCACTATGTAATTTATTTCAGAGATTAAGGACCTTAGTGAATTTTAACATTGTTTTTCGTCATCAATCCCTGAAATTATTTTGTAAATAAGAGGGCAGAAATCCCCTATCACTATCTGTGATTTGAAATTGTGCATTCTTTGTGGATTACATTTTCATATTTTGTGTTATTTATGATTCTGGTTTTGCAATTGTTTCTTACTTATTTCTTTTCTAAACAGATTGATTAAGGCTTCATTACTATAATCTAATGATGGGACCCTTTTTTCTTCAACTGCGAGGGTACCCATCAGACGATCCTTGGCCCACTCCACCCATTTGGTCTGTGAGTGACTTTCTCACTGATATAAAGAGGAAAGATGATGTTTCTCCCAGAACCTCAAGATAAGTGTATTATTTACATTCATCTGCGTTACTTCTTTTGAAATTATTTTCCCTGGTAATTATTCTACATACCATCTTTGAGTTTTATTTATTGATGACTTAACACTAATTAAAAATTCCTCTTGATTTCTTTATAGGTTTGTTTGCATCCGAAGTCTCTAGACGTTTGGGCAGCCTACTGTGGAAAAGGTACTCAGGATTCATTTTACAACGCGGTTAAAGAAATTTTAACACAAGTTCTATTGAAAGAAAATGGTTTATCCTAGGATATAGATATCGCGGGAGTTTGTACCAGACGTTTGTAATGACTAGTTAATTGTGCATTTAGTTTTTAAAGAAAGAGAATAGGCAAAACCCCTACTGAAATGTGATTTCTTTATTAGAACATTATAAACGTAGTAATGCGTAGAGTTGAAGAATCACTTGAGTAATTTTCCATCTTGGAACCTGTAATAAGTTATAAGCATTCGAGTTTCAATATGTTTTCTCTTGTACTATTGAAATGAAACGTGATCGTATTTATTTACTCCAAGATCTATGGATATACAGATCTTCTATTTCTTCTTATTAATAGAATTTACAGATGTCCTTTCAACCATATGGATACTATGGTTGACACTATATAGTCTCTGGACTATGAATTTGTATTAATTACAACAAAAAGACTTCCTTTATAGTTTAGTATGAAATAATTAAACTGTGCACTGTCATTGTATAGTCTTAATAATGGAAATTTTGTTGGAATTGCTCCTATCTCCCAAGTCTTGATAAATCTTGTTGTATGAATGATTTAGATGTTGAGTAATTATGAAATCTTGTACTGACAAATTATGTATATGTGTGTGTGTGTGTGTGTGTGTGTGTGTGTGTGTGTGTGTCTATTATGTAATTTCATATTAAGTCCTGTTTGGGAAAACTTCACTATAGAATACTCTTGACTACATAATATAGATCTATGTATTTATCTACAACAATATTGGAAACTACTATCCCTTCAGTTGGTTTATTATACATACTCAATCCCATGTCTATGATGTTAGAAGTAATACAATATTGATTTTCTTAAATTAGATGCATCTCCTAACATATTTCCATAATTCAATTCCATTTCCAGCTAAGGTACATAGAAAGTTTATTCAACACATACAGTTAACCTGTAAGGGTTTATCCTACAATTATTCTATTCCACCAAAAATTTAATAAACAGAACAATTCATCCAGACTTAAACAGATGCATTCTATCAGCCATTAATTCAAAATAGAATTCGATCAGAGAAAGGGTAGGTAGACATATCTAAACAGTTTCCAAACAAAAAATGGATTAGCCAAGTTCCTCCCAACCTTAGAAAGGAATATCCAATCTAATTGTTCCATTCACCCCCCACCATGACCATGAATCCATGAGGGAGAACTCCAGAACTCTTCCTTAGCAATAGTCCTTCAGCTTTAGAAAAATTCTCCTTGCCTCACACTCAGAAAATAGTGTTCATGACAGTAAGTGATCATTCATTTTCCCAGCATACTCAGCAACATCCTCGAAAGGACCACAAAACCTGGGTGCCAACTTGGCACAGTTCCCTATCTTTAGTGAATTTCTTCTAGCCTTGACTTTTAAATAGACATGGTCTCCCACTTCCAATTCCAAGTGTCTTCTTTTCAGATCTGTGTAAATTTTATGTCTGTCCTTTGCCTCTTTTAAATTCTGTTGTACTTCTCTTACCGTAGTCTCCATTTCTTAGAGAATTTCTGGTCCCACCATGAGTCTATCAACTGAGTTATCCCAACTAATCATAGGCATAGACTTTATGTCGTACAATACTCCGAAGGGGCTCGTCTTAACCGAAGTTTGGAAACCATTATTGTACATAAATTCCACCAAGTGTAGGTAGTCTTCCCACTTGCTTGGCTTTGTCCTTACGTACATGCGTAGCATATATTCTACGATTTTGTTTATTCATTTGGTCTATCCATCCATTTGTGGATGGTAACTTGTGTTGAAATTCAAGTTAATATTTAACCCTACAAACAATTCTTTCCAAAAATTAGATGTAAATTTTACGTCTCTATCCGAAATCACCTTTTTAGGAATACCATGCAGCCTAAAAATTTCTTTCATGAATATTTCAATGATGTTAATATATTTAAGACTAGACTTTACAAGAATAAAGTGTGCAGATCTACTAAGATTATCGATTACCACCATAATTGAATCATTCTATTTTTTATTTTTAGGCAAACCTATAATAAAGTCCAGTGATATAGTCTCCCATTTCCATTCTGTCACAGGTAAGGGCTGCAATAGGCCGGCTGTATAATTGTGTTGATCTTTCACCTGCTGACAATCTTGACACTTAGCTAAGTATTTTGTTGTTTCTCCCTTCATATTAGGTCAATTAAATAACTTCCTTAGTGTTGTTACTATTTTCTAGTATCCCATATGACCAGAATATGGTTTCTTGTGTACCTCATCCAGAACTGTTAACTTTAATTCAGTCGAATCTGGTATGTATATATTTTTTTTAAATCGTAGTGGACCATTTATGTCCAAACTCAAATCTGTTTTTTCTGAATTTTTTGTATTATTCCGTAAATCTACCACTGTTTTAGTGTAAATTTCATCATTATTACCTACAACCTTTATCCTCTGCTCAACATCTCTTTCTTCCCTGCTAATGTTTATTTCAAACAACCCATGAACTCTTCTACTTAAGGCATCAACCACCTTGTTTTCCTTACCCTTGATGTGTCTTAGCTCATAGTCAAATTCACTCAAGAAGGCTAGCCATCTTGCTTGCCTTGCGTTAAGGTCTAGTTGACTAAACAAAAATTTCACACCACTTTTATCAGTCAATAACAAAAATTTCTTTCCCATTATATAGTGCCACCACATTTTTAAGGCATGTATTAAAACTACCAACTCTAAGTCATGAGTGACGTAGTTTTTTTCGTGTTCCTTTAGTTTTAGGGACTCATAACAAATAGTGTGTCCTTCTTGAGTCAGGACACCACCCAGACCTTCTTTACCTACATCCACATAGACTATGAAGTGCTTGTCGAGATCTGCTACCTTTAAAATGGGTGTGGTTGTTAACAATTCCTTTAACTTATTAAAACTGTCTTGACATTTATGTGAGCAATTAAACTTGGTTCCCTTGTTTTGCAATGATGTGATATGGTATGGAATCTTGGAAAATCCCTCTATAAATATGTGGTAATATCTGGTGATTCCCATGAATGACCAGATGTCCACTACATCCTTAGGGATTGGCCATTCCATGATCACTCTTATTTTCTCGGGGTCAACTGCAATACCTTCTGCAGATATTATGTGTCCTAGGTACGATATTTTCTTCTGATAAAAGTCACACTTATTGAATTTAGCATACAGTTTGTGTTTTCTTAGAGTTTTCAGAATTTTCCTTAGGTGTTCTTCATGTTCTTCTTATGCTTTATAATAAAATATGATATCATCAATAAATACCAAAACAAACTTGTCCATGTACTAACTGAAAATGTTGTTCATTACACACATAAATGTGGTTGGCGCATTAGTGAGACCAAACAGTATAACAACAAATTTGTAATGTCCATATCTATTTCTCAATGTTTGTTTACTTATGTCCTCATCTTTTATCTGAACCCGGAGATAACCAGATCTTAAATACAATTTAGAGAAAATATGTTCTCCATCTACTTTATTGAACATATCATTTATCCTAGGTAAGGGGTACTTGTTCTTAACAGTCATTTTGTTTAATTGTCTGTAATCGATGCATAACCTTATAGTTTTGTTCTACTTTTTAACAAAATGAACTGGTGCTCCACATGGTGAGACACTTGGCTGAATGTAGTTCTTGTCCAACAGTTCATGTAATTGGATCTTTAATTTTGTTAATTTGGGTAAACTCATTCGGTAGGGCACCTTAGATATAGGAGCCGAACCAGGAAGTAGGTCAATAGAAATGTTTATCTCTCTCCTTGGGGGTAATTCAGGTATCTCATCAATAAACACATCTCTAAAATCATGCAAGATGAAAAAATCCTCTAAGCTAAGTTTGTTTTCTTTTTCCAATAGGTTTGTCACTTGGATAGCATAAATGTGACAGCCTTTTCTCATGCACTTCTTAAATTGCATTACTGAAATTTGTCTAACTGAGATTGGTTTATGTATACCTTGAATGGTCCTAATAGTGTTGTTTTTGTCTTTATACTTGAGTGATTTTTCATAACTAAAACTACATTATGCCTTTCTAACCAATTGATTCCGATAATTATGTCATAAGACCATAACGATAGAATGTTTAGATTTGTCTTTGTGTTTTGACCACCTAAACTGAACTCATAGTCAGAAATTAAAACATATACTTTTCTTTTTGTCCCTGTTGCTAGTTGTACTAGACAAGATTTTTCATGTTTTGTTCTATTAAGTTTATTTGAATCCACTACACCAAGAATGATCTAACTCAACGTAGCTCCAAAATCAATTAAAACAAAAATACGAGTATTGTTAATTTTACCTTCAATTTCCACTACAGTGGACTGGTGATCATCTTGTCGGCCATCCACGACTACATTAAGACGATGTAAGCTTCTGCCTACATCTCCCACTGTAGAAGCTTCTTGTAGATTGTGAGCCATAGTCCCAACTGCTAAAGTCAAACGTGGATAGTTCCTCCTCAAGTGAGTTTCTCCACATTCCCATCATTTTAACGGTTCTTTGGGGCTGTCCCCAAACTTCTTTGTTCCTAGATTAATTGGTTTACCACCTCCTTGGGTGTTCTGGTTGAAGGAGTGAAAATATTTCCTTGGAAAACTCTTTGTTGCATTCCGAAAAAGGGTTGTTTGATATCCCTTCTTCCGCTAGTTCATTCAATCTTATTTTCTTTCCTTACAAGTCTTGGGAAATTCTGGCCGTTGTTTGTATTGATTGTAACACATTCGGGCCTTCCTGAAAACTTCACTTAAGGACTTGGGATTATCGAATTCGATTATGTCCTTATAGGATTGTGGTAAACAACATAGGAACTGTTGGATTTTTACTTTGTCCTCCCAGATATAAGGCATAAACCTCAATAATTACAGGAATTTGTTTATCAGGTCATCCATAGCCATTTCATCGAGTCGTAGTTCATAAAATGCTTTGTTTTTCGTTTCATAGTAACTTTTAGATAAATATTGTTTCTTAAAGTATTTCTTAAAGTATGACTACTCCATTTGTTTTTCCTTTAGGCCCTTGGCCAGGTTCAGGTCCTCCCACCATATGCTAGCTTTTCCTTTTAGATTATAGATTTCCATCCTGACCTTCATATTGATGGAATAGTTGTATATCTGGAAGTACTTATTTATGTCTAATAACCATGCTTCAGCTTCCTCCGCTATTTTGGATTCCCCATCAAAGGTAGACAGTTTGATTTTCTTAAACTCTCCCTCAAGGTGGTCCACCTATTTTCTTTTTCTTCATGTTTTTGTTTTATATTCTGTTGAAGGTGTACCTCCGGAAGAGTTGTCCCCTTTTTCTTCTTCAGGACCAAAATTCTTGGAGGCCCTTTTACTCACCTCTTCTTCTTGGTTATCATCCTTTGGGATATTCTTTGTCACTATGCTTCATAGAAGAAATTCATTTATTTCCTGTTGTTCCTGTTGTGCTTTTTTCAGTTTCTCATTGTCTTCTTTGAAAACTTGCAGCTCCACAATGAGATTTCTCATAGTTTCTAGAACTTCGGTAGGTTAACTTTTGTCATTGTTCTGTCTTTGATATTCAGGAGGCCTTTCCTAAGGATTCTCCTCGATTCTGATCTTCATTTCATTCTGTGCTACCATGATCACAACAGAATAAATTTTTCAGTTTGTAACAATAATGATTTTGTTAGTTTTATATAAATAGAAAATATATGCTAAGAAAATGTTTTGGCCCTATTTAAGGTCCAACTGTTGTAACCTTTTCTATGATACCATATGTAATGTTCCCCAAATTTACCAAAATTAAAAAAAAAAACTTAGGGAATTAAACCTCTTCTCTTTTGGACAACTTACCATGAAATAGTTATAGTTACTATATATAGGTAAAAGTCATCACTAATTATATCACACGGTTTTGTCTTTATCAGTTATCAATATGACTAACTGCCTATATAATCTCACTGATTTTATTTCTAAGTTATTGAACATTGTATAGGAAATTCTACACATAGAGGTCAGGGTAACTATACTATACCCTAGTCTCTCAAAGATTTAAATATTACTAAAGGTTAGTAAACCTACTAGCCTTATACTATTGGCATTCCTTTATATACTAGTATTACAAAATTTCCCATATGTATTATTCTCCATATTATATTTAAGGCCCTTAGAGTTATCTCCACTTTATGCATAAAAATTCATATTAACAAACAAAGGAAAGCCCATGAGAAAAACACCATCACCCTTAATACAACAATACTTCAATTTTTAATACAATGGGATATTACATTACTTTTACATGGTCGAGTGTTGGCCTTGTGGACACTGGTTGTGATTTATCTTAATTGTTAACGATCTATTATTCAGTTGACCACCACTTGGGCATCATTCTGATTTCCCCAACAAAATAGTTACTCCTCCGAACTGAAAAAGCAGTAGGTCTACAGGATAACACCATCGACTAGACAAGAGGGGGTGATTTGGGATAAGGACATGACCCTACTTAAATTAATTTCACATCCTCCAATAAAAGAGTATGAAGTCAGGACAAGAGTGTCATACTCAAATTTAAGTTTCCTATCTACCCATTAATGGTCACAGTACTCAAGAGTTACCTATCGACCACTGTGAGGAATGCATACCGACCACCTCTTCTATGTCACATGGTATAGTACTAATCTGTATCCTTCACTAAGGAATCTCTGGTAATTACCGAGACATGTTATTGTTATGTTTTCCCGTGGAGTAAGTTGGGCGTTTTCCCCTATGTGATATCCGTTCCTCCATTATTCACAAGCACAGTGGTATGTCTCATCCTGAGTACCAGTATAAAAATTCCCAGGTGTCCCGTGCTCCTAGTGCATTCATCAGGTAAGAACCACATGCACCTGCATCTTGCATTTGTATGAGATTGGTTCTTGTGTTTTCCTTTTTCTAGGTAGTCATCATAATGGTCCATCCCTTTGGTTTTCGGTTAAGGTTTACAATGTTTTTAAAGGTCTTCATCTCTGTTTTCATCTCATAGTACCAACCCTTCTCCGAAATCCATTTTTCTTTCATTTCTTCCCTATCATTTGGTTGGAAGCTTCCCTCCTCGTTAAAACAAAATCTCACTGGAGTATCTCCTGAGTCATGGATCATTAAGTAGTGTTTTCTTATGGTTTATATTTACTTCTCCCGTGAGGTAGGAATTCACTGCTCTAGAATCCATTATCTTATAAGGTTATCTACATAGGTGGTTTCCAGATATCGATTTGGGAAAATTTTCAAAAAAAAATTAGGCTTTTGTCAACCAACAATACCCTTAGTCGCTACCCTAAGGTGTAACCTGGTATTTGATTGTAAAGTGCTTGCGGCATACATGTCATTTACAAAACCATTGGTTAAATTTTATTAAATCTACTCCTAGAGAAATATAATGCCATTATTCCTGTACAACCCATAATTTTTCTCGCAAGGGTTCTTCGTCAAGATGAGTGATTATGTTAAGCCCTAATATTGGCCCATTACCCCTTAATTGGGGCATATTATATTAGTAATGTTATTTTATTTAGGTCATCTTTAGGCCATTAGTTGTAATTATACCTCCTAGTCTCCTATATATACCAAGGAGACATTTTCATTTTGAATCATCTTGTACTTGAAC
>JZKD02S1672807.1:975966-988804 GCA_000966675.3 Picea glauca
TATGTATGTATGTATGTATGTATGTATGTATGTATGTATGTATGTATGTATGTATGTATGTATGTATGTATGTATGTATGTATGTAATTTCATATTAAGTCATGTTTGGGCAAATTACATTGTAGAATACTCTTGACTAGATAATATAGCACTGTGTATTTATCTGCAACAATATAGGAAACTGCTATCGCTTCAACTGGTTTACTATACATACTCAATCCATGTCTATGATTTTAGAAGTAATACAATATTGATTCTCTTAACTTAGGTTCATATCCTAACATATTTCCATAATTCAATTCCATTTCCATCTAAGGTACATAGAAAGTTATCAACGCATATAGTTAACCTGGAAGGGTTTATCCTACAATTATTCCATTCCACCAGAAATTTAATAAACAGAACAATTCATCCAGACTTCAACAGATGCATTCTATTAGCCATTAATTCAAAATAACATTTGATCAGAGAAAAGGTAGATAGACATATCTGAACAGTTGTTGAACAACAAATGGAAAATGAATGTTTCTCCCAAGCTTAGAACAGAACAACCAATCTATTTGTTCCATTCACCCCCTAGGCTGACTATGAATCCATGAGAGAGAACTCCAAAACTCCTCCTTAGCATTAGTCCTTCATTTTCAGAAAATTTCTCCTTTCCTCGCACTTAGAACATAATTTTCATAATAGCAAGTGATCATTCATTTTCCCAGCATACTCAGTAGCATCCTTCCTCCTCCCATATGCTATATATGCCAAAGCATTTGTGCCTAGGTCTTTTCCCCTTTGGGAATTTTCGCAGCTTTCCAAATCCCTGATTTTTAGGGGCTGCCAATGGACAAATTCTTGATTTTACGCTTGTAACATTCGTCCCTGAGGTAATTCCAACATGTTCCCCACTCATGGAGTCATGGTCAGCTGATTTCAACCTGGTTGTTCCATTTGTCCATCAACAATAAATATAAAAATATTTGTTTCTTACAAGTGTCATAGTCAAAGAGTTGGTTGGATCAAATCAAATCTTTTCCCAACAATCATAATCATAAATTACAATTCACTAAATTTTCAATTTGGAATTTCCATAAATGACAATAATTTTTCAACTTAGAATTTACCAAAAACGAAAATAAATTCCTAAGTATTTTCAGACATAAAAATAATTTATTTTGGGGGATGTTACAATCTACCTATAATGAATAAAGATCTCAAAGTAAGACACAATGTTCTTCAATGTATTTTATACAATCCCTCTAGGTTTGACTACTTGGAACCTCCCAGAAAAGGAGTTATAAGAAAAAATGACATACCTTGTTGAATTATGTATTATTCTAGAGAGAGAACTTGTAGAGAATTCCCCACATGGAATATTTGTTGTATGGATATAAAAATGGTAAACACCATATTACAAACTGTACTCTAACCCGTACATTTGGTCTTACTTAATTTGGATCTATTATGAAGAAGTTATGACGTTTTTACCCGAAACACATGTTTTAGACGAGTTTTAGGACTAGACACAAACCCTATATTCCACAGGGTTTTAATTCCAAAATAAAATGACCGATAGGATGAAATTTTTATCACAATTGCATGGATATGTTTTCTCAACAACCTCAATATTTGTCTATCTAAATCACTATAGAAAGAAATTATTGCGAAAATGGTGAGATGAAGTGTAAACAACATACTTTGGAAAGAATTATCAAAAGACTTTATCCTCCCTTGAATTTAGGCCTTATTTAGTTCACCTTCCCTTTTAAATTCTCCTTATATCTCCTTCGGTGACCTCAGTAACTTGTAGATATTTAATATTCTCAATGGATACTAATGGGATACCCTTGCTCTCTTAGTTATACTCTCCAAGTAGCTTCCCCTAGAAGTATCCACTTAACCACTTTGTCCACTTAGCCACTTTGTACACTTAACCAACTTGTTCACTTAGCCACTTTGTCCACTTAAACACTTTGTCCACTTAAACACCTTTTGTTGCAACCACTTTATTATTTAAATAATTTCTCTTTGTAACCACTTTGACTACTTTATTATTTAATTAATTTCTCTTTACTCAAAACTTCTTGTTGCAACTAACTTTTATATAATTACTCAATTCATAGCTTCTTTTCCCTTAAATAACTTATTTTTACAACCACTTTATTATTTAATTTATTTCTTGGTCAACCACTTTGACTATTCAATCTTCTCATCACAACTACTTTACAATAATTACCAAACTCGCAACATCTTGTTGCAAATAATTTTTTTTTAATCATTTTCTTAATGCAACAACTATACCCATGATTACCTCCTAGTTTTACCCACTTTCACTATCAACTTCTTCTAGAAGTTTTTAGAGTAATTTGACTTCTTTGACCTTCTTGGGTATTCTAGATAACTCATGAGGGTTCTCCGACTTCACAAGGCCATAAATCTCCAACCGTCAGGAGTTATGTAATGCTCCACATATCACAAAAAATGGAATGACATGTATTATCCATCTAGAATAGTATTACCCACATATACACTGATATTCATTCATTTATACCTCAAACAAACTTAGGTCCCTTACCCATGCCTTTGTGCTACCAAAACTCACTACCAGACTTCTCCAAGGGTTAAAATCAATCACTAAGGTCTGACATCAATCTACAATATCACTCTCCACTGGTTGACATCACTAACAACCAACAATCCATACCAACTTTTCATCAACCCAAGCTGATTGTCTAAAAAGTATGACAATCCCTGTAATTATTCTAATGACATCAACCCACTCACATATTAATGGATAAGATCCAATATCCCCTTGGACCTACTCTTGTTGCTAAAAAAGAATCCTTGGTATTATTTCCAAGTGCACACCCTCTACACACTCCATGTTGCTCAATACTAAACTTTGGAAGACCTGTAACAACCCCCCTCAGAATAAACAATGCACTATAGTTTAGGTGTCCCAACCTCTTGTGCCAAAACTCACATAGGTTGTCATTGTTGTGTACCAGAGCCTAAACAATCTTTCACTGCAACCTATACAAAGTCTGCTCTCTAACCCCAATGATCATTGTGTTTTCTAGGATAGATTTCTTTAGAATTATTATTACTTTCCCCATTTGAAAAATAACAGAAAAATCCTTGTCCCCCATAGCTGAGACCGAAAGAAAATTATTCTAAAAACCGAGTATGCAAAGCACATCATGTGAATCTATCAAACCTCATTACTTGAGTTGAAATGAAACTGTTCCCTCTCCCTTCACTGCATACTTGGCATCATCCACAAGCTTCTCATGAACATCTAAGTCCCTCTCCTTAAAAATGATAAATAGCTCTCATTCTTTTCTCCTATGAAAAGATGCAACATTGTCCAAGAACCATGCATTCCCCATAGTTGTGCTGGTATAAAGGAGAGAAACTAGTGATAAATCCTTCTCAAACTTCACTACAAACACATCTAGTTATGTCTCTGATGATGATGTTGTCTATGTATTTCCTTTACCCTTATTTTTCTCTGAACAATGAGATGGATAATGTCCATTATTATGACATAGGAAGCACTTGATTTTACCCAAGTCCTTCTTTGTCCCTGGCTGTGATGATCCTCCATCATTGTTACCCTTCTTGCTAGAACTCTTTCATTTTCCCTTCTTCATCTTACTCACAAGAGCTAGGTTCTCCTTACTAGATTTCTACTTTCTTATCTTATATTCCTCCCGAGTCTCTTCCTCGATGTATTCATCCAAAATTATCTGCCGGTCTAGGAGATTTTTTTGAGCGAAAACACCTTTGACAAATGGTTCCCAAGACCTGGGAAGACCATTGAATGCCACATTCATGGTTCTTGAAAACTTACCATAGGATCAAGAAGTACATTTTTTGTTAAGGTATTAAAATTAGTTTTCAAAATTTTTGTCTAAATGTGTGGGTTTCCAATAGGAAAAGGGAGAGACAATCAAGACCATAGGTCCCCTAAAAACATTAGTTATACCAAGTTAATTTTAGGAATAGGATTCAATGGACTTTAGTATAGGTCTAGTCAAGTTGAATGAAAGAATGTCCTCATGGTAATAGTGGATTGACTGATAAAGTATGCCCATTTTTGTTCCCTATCTCATCCTTTAAATAAAGTACAGTATCCACAACATTCATGGGAATAATTCATAATCTACATGGAATCCCTAAGATTATGGTAAGTGACAAAGATCCAATTTTCACTATAAAGTTTTGGATTGGATATTTTCTTGTTTGGATATTCAATTGGCTCGAAGATCCTCTTACCATATTCATTTTGACAATGAAAATGAGACGGTGAATAAATTTTTAAAAGGGTATCTTCATTTCTTTACATGTGATAAAAAAACATGGTGGTTCATATGGTTTCCGTTGGCAGAATGGTGGCACAACACATCCTTCCATACTTCATAAAAAATGTACCCCATTTATTTTACTTTATGGATATCATCCTCCATCCATCACATCACCCTTGAAAGGGAAATCGAAGGTTCAAGTAGTAGAGGATCACATAGAGCACCAAAAAATGGTTCTTAATCAATCGAAGGACAACTTTGTTTCATCAAAAAATAGGATGAAACAATAAGTAGACAACCATCACATCGAAAGGGAATGTGAAGTGGAGGATTGGGTATTTTGAGGATACAACCATACAAATATATGTCCCTCAAGAAGAAAAAGAAGGATAATAAGTTATCACTCAATTATTGTGGTCCCTATAATGTGTTTCAGAGGATTGGGATTATATATTACAAATTTGAGTTACCTCCATCTTCAAATGTACATCCATTATTCCATGTTTCTTGCTTAAATAAGTTAATCGGTGACAAGATGCCTATTCAAAATATTTTACCAAAGATCATTGAAGAAGGGAAAACCATACTAGAACCAAAAACAATCCTTGGAATAAGGGTTAAGTAGCATTGAAATCAAGAAATTATTGTGTACCTCATCAATTGGAAGAAACTGCCAATAGAATAAGCGACAAAGAAAGATGAATTATTCATGAAAAAACATTTGCATCTAATAAAGTGTTGAGGGAAACACACATTTGAATGGGAGGGGCATGTTAATCCCCTATAAAAATACTTATGTTAAGAATAAATCCTCATATGAAGCTCTAGATATTGATTTGTTTTATTTCTGTTGTTATATTAGTATTGTTAGCTAGACCTTTTAATTGTAATTATATCCCCCCCTCTCTCTATTTATATATGTGTGTATGTATGTACGTATGTATAAATGTATGTATGTATGTATGTATGTACACACACCAAGGAGACCTAGTTTTAGGATTATCTCATCTTGTACATTTCTTCTATTGTAAAAGGTTATTACTCCCTCAAAGAGACCTATATTTAAGTCTTGTATCTATTTCTTAAGGCTCAAAGTTATGTCTCTCTCTAGTTTAAGTCTATTTTGGTGTTTTTGGTCTAACATTATTGCCCCTACTCAGACAAATTCTACTATGGGTAGTTCCAAGCTCATGGAAAAAGATCAATATTATCGTGGCTACAAATAATTGGAGCCAACATTCATCTTCTTAAGAAGATCCAGTCAAGGTGGGGCCATTCTGAAGGTGCCTCTCCATGATGTTGCTATCAGGGTTGCATTATCACCATGACCTTGATCCTTTACTTCAAGATAAATTGTATCTTTAATATTATTTGGTAGGTTGTCTGCATCGAACCTAAGAAAGATTGATTCATTCATCGAGTCAAACCCAACTTCAATACTAAAGGAACTACTACAAGCTAGGAATCTAAAACACTTTCCCTATCTGATAGAAAAAAAATATAATGTAAAAACTATTTGAAAGACAAACAAGATTACCCACCCAATAACCTATATCACACCTCCACTTCTTTACATGTACATATTTCCTATTGAATTTGAGGGGGGAAAGATAGAGCCTACAACTTAGAAATAGTAGTAATTTCAAAGTCTGATGTCGCCATCATATAATAAGATACTCATGTTTGTTTATAGAAAGGGTGTCCTTTCAGTGTGCTCATATGAATGACTATAGAATCCCTATTCTCTATAAAAAAAATCCAACTCGATGGAATCTTTATTTGGAAAGGGGCAACAATATCAAATGAAAGAGTGGGGATAATCAATCTTCAGGCCACCCATCTCCCCATTGGACCTCTCTTATTCTTCTTCATATATATTAGACATGAGCAGGTAAGTAGTGCAGTTATTACTCTATTCTCTTCAATAAAATGTCATACTTTGGAGTATTTCTATATCACACTTTCCATGATTTTTTATATTTCTGTAAAGAAATATATAAATATCATATTTATCTTATCTGAATTAGATTCTGCAAAAATAGGTATTGACAACATTCAATGAAAATTATTATGAGTATATATCTTGCTAGTATGAAAAAATAGGCAAAGTACTTATTTTGAAATGCTTTCTCTTGCTTCAAAGCTCCAACTATGGCAGGCACTTCAAAGCTCCAATCACAGTAGGCATTGGCAAGCTCCTAAATAGTCACACAATTGTTTTTTTCTATTGGGATTAACCTTTTGAAATAACGAAAGATGAAGGCCTTCCTCATGCTATCTAAATCAATATTGCTTTACCGAATTTGACATTTCTTTGAGGCCATCATTGTAGGTTCCTCCTCGACTAGACTTGAACAATTAAGGGATTGTAGCTTTCCATTTGATCTCCCCTCTAGTTGATAGCAAAGGGATAAGGACTTCTTCATCTTGGTGATGTACTCACCAAATTGTAACATATTGTAACATAGCCAACATGCAATTCATCTTGACAATGTATCCAGTGAATTGTAACAAAACCACCATGTGAACATCAATGTGTATCACCACTTAGAAGAATGTATTAACGAACATGTACTCGGTTCTACACTACTAATGCTTTAAATCCATGGTATGAAAAAAACATAGTATCAAAAATTGTTAAAAAACTAATACTAACTTAAAAGATAGCATTATTTCATCTATAAATATTATTTCTTAATTCTTAAATTTAAACTTAAAAGATAACATTATTTCATCTATAAATATTATTTCTTAATTCTTAAGTTTAAACTTAAGAAAAAGAATAGATAAATTAAAATGTTCTGCATAGGAAGCTAAACAAAACATCATAGTGTGTGATTGGTAAACAAAAAAAAGTATTGTTAACATTTGATATGTCAAAAAAAAAGTGTAGGCTAAAACTTTAAACTACTGAGAAAATAAAGTTACAAGATATATATATGGAGGTGCGTTCAAATTCATTGAAAAACAACGAACTGATCAATAAAGTGTCGCTAATATCAAGGACTAATAATAAATAATAATAACTGCATGGTATAGGTATACCACTTATTCGTATATCCAAAACAATTGAATAATCTGTAAACTCAAATCCATTACCTTTTGGGTCAGCTTGGAAAATTTAAAAAATCCTCTCTCCATTTATTTGAAGCCAACTCTCATAACAATATGTTTTTTCTTTCAATAAAATATGTTAATATATTTTAATGTGGTTGTGTAAAGAAGAAAGTAAAATATTTTCACATCAATTTATATATTTATATGGAAAGTAAATGAGTTTATTAAAAGTTAAAACATGTGTTCTTTTTGGTTATAATTTTAAATTTGAAGGAGTAAAGTATCTACACTTTTGTTAATTTTAATAGTTAAATTTTTGGGTGAAGGGAGTTTCTTGTCTGATAAAAAAATTGAAGTATTATATATTAATTTAATATTTGACTTGGCCTATAATTTTGATAATGATGATGTTCTTTTCAAAATATTTCATCTTTTTCAAAAATTAAATTTTTTTTTTTCAAAATTTCATATATAAATAAATAATCAAAATGATTAAAAAACAATTTTATTTTTTTTATTTTTTTTATGTTTAAAAGATTAAGATTATAAAAAATTATATTCACATTATATCCAATTGAATTAATTAATCATTATATCCAATTAATTAATTAATCATTTTAAAAGTAAATCTCATTAATAAACTATTTAATCCATATCATAAAGAAAAAAATTATATAAAAATATTTAATGGATATTTTCATATAAAATAAATGATAGTTTAAATAACTAATCCACATCACAAAGAAATGCTTTACTTATATATAAATAATAATATTAAACTTAAATTATTTATTAATTACCTTAACTTATTAGGCTTAAAAAATATATATATATTTTCGATAAACATCATTCCTAATTATGTAAAGTTCCAAGGAAAAAGGTTCTGATATATTCATTCTACACAACTATATGATGACGAACCATACACCTTTCTTATTGAATTTCACCAAGAATCAATTATTTGATATTTTTTTTTTATAAAATGCATCCTTGAGGTTTTCATTCGTAGGGCTTATTCTTGTTTTATCCAAATGTATAATAAAACTTGTAACCTATCTTTATATAGGTTGATACCGTCCTGCCACTTCTTTGCTTATACGGAGCTAATACTTTTTATAGTGTATCTTTCATATTAAATTTATACAAGGATTTACTTTGAAGGTCGACAATTTCTATCATCTTGTATTTATTAATTTTCTGTTTAATAAAATTAAAGTAAATTTCTTTTAATTTTATAATTTTAATATTTGGGTTTTAAGATTCAGTGTATGTCATGGATTTTGATGTTTCAATGGCTAGTTTTTCTTTATTGTAGTCTCTGCTAAAGATTCAATGTATGCCATCACTTTTGATGTTTCAATGGATTTGAGGATCGTGCATGCTATTAAAATGGGAGAGTAGAGTGATTTAAACAGATATTTTATTGTTTCAATATCAATACAATGAACTCTATTATATAGAGTGTACAGGTTGTTATCAGATCTAACTTATTCTAAAGATAACTGGAGAGGTTGAGAGAATATCTCAACCACACACCAAACTAGGATCTCACCAATCCAACTCTCTAACAACCTCTTAATAATAGGATCACACAACTCACGTAGAGATGAACTCTACCTCTCAATACATTAGCAAGAACATTAGATAAGTAGGAATCATATATTCCAACACTCTCCCTTAATGAATACTTATCTAAATATCTATGTGGTCATATCTTCGTGTGCTTCCTCTTGTACCTGCATCTGATTATTGACATCCATATAAAAAAAAATCCATCTACCGGAATACATGGGTCATCAGCCGCTGTAACTGCCAGTTCTATAGGAATCATTTTCAGCTACATGGTTCATTCAATCATTCTTCCTCATAGCTCCCCCTTCATCACATCATCATCAACCTGGGTTTTTGTCGGCTTACCCATAACCATGCTCTGGGTTTTCCCGGATTACCCTCAACCATGCACCAGGTTTTCTCGGATTACCTGTAACCATGCCCTGGGTTTTATTTCGGCTTACCCATAACCGTGCTCTGTGTTTTCTCGGATCACCCTCAACCATGCACTAGGTTTTCTCGGATTGCCTCTAACCATGTTTTGGGTTTTCTCGGATTACCCTCAACCATGCACCAGGTTTTCTCAGATTACCTGTAACCATGCTCTGGGTTTTCTCGGATTACCCTCAACCATGCATCGGGTTTTCTCGGATTACCTATAACCATGCTCTGGGTTTTCTCGGATTATCCTCAACCATGCATCAGGTTTTCTCGGATTACCTGTAACCATGCTTTACATAGTGGTTTCTAGATTACCACAAACTTTTCACATTAGGGGAGTTTACAATGGCTAGGTACATAACTTATACGAGGTACATACTTAAGTATTCTCTACGACCACTACATAGACTTATAATTACATGTGTCACTTACATTTCAAATAACTTAAATTATAACTATACACACATTCAAACCGAAAACATCACAACTCAATCTCACTTTTGTGTCAACTTGGAGGGTGTGTGAGTTTGACCAAATGTACACATACACCTCACTTCTCTATAACACCTCCGTGGCTTCTCTAATGTGTGGGATTCACTTTCTCGCATGAATCACAACTGATACGGATGGGCAACGTATTTGCATTCTGTCAAAATGTTGTGTAAATGCTCACCTCTATACCCACAGCAGCTGAAAAGATGACGACATCGGTTACAACGTTGTCGTTGCTCATGAGACTTATGCCCACGCCGCTGAATTTTGTCTCGTTGGGGCTTCTGCCAGCGATAATGTGCTGTCGAAGGAATGAATTCCGGATGTATGTCTCGTGCCCGCCCGGAACCATGATGCCAAAGGACAAGAAATGTGAGACATAGCAATTATCGATGTTGATTCTCAGGGAATTGATCACCAGAATGCTCCCACCTTGAAAGTTTGCATCCAGCATCAAATCCCGCAGAGTAATGCCCTCGTATGACGTGCTACGATGGGCGTTTTCCTTCATGGCAGCAGTGATCTTGTCGCCATCGAGGCTTGTACTGTGCCTGGTATCGATCAGGGACCATAGCTCGATCAAGTAACGATCCCTTGGGAAATTTTTAGAAGCCCTCAAGGTGCCGCCATGAATCAAAACATTGTCGCCTCTGCTTCTGGGCAGCCGTAGAGGTCCGCTGATGAGATAATTTCCTCCTTGGAGACGAATCTCAACGCCTCCGAGGTCGTGTACACCGGACATAGTGTGCTTGCTCCTATCTACAATGAAGGCCTTGTTGATCGCCGCTAGAATGGCCTTGGTGCTGTCCGTGGCTCCGGTCGGATCAGCGCCATAGTTGGTAACATAAAACAAACGACCCTTCCATGGGACCGTGGCATTGTGAGTCCAAGGTACTACAACCAGCGATCGATTCAACTTCCAGCGAAGAACCGTAATTCTCTCGGCCTCCGCCTGGATGAGATACTTCGGAATATTGGCAACAGGAGAATCCCGACTCCCCAAACTCTATTTCGAGAAGGATTTCATGCGACCAAAAGGCGTGGATGATCTCAAAGTCGTGCTACTATCGACGTTGGATAAAATTCCAAGAAACAATATCACAAGCAAGATTGAAACAATTATCAGGCGCGAACGGCGAACGTGTCTAATCAATAGCGGCGACTCCTTCTATGGTAGACTCAACAAATTTATTTCGATAGGACGACAACTCCTCGTCAGTCCTTGCTTCTCAAAAATTATCTACTCTACTCTCCCCATATTCCTGGGCATCCCCGTGAGGGAGTTATGCCCAGCCCTGACGCTCTGATACCATGTTAAAATGGGAGAGTAGAGTGATTTAAATAGATATTCTATTGTTTCAATATCAATACAATGAACTCTATTATATAGAGTGTATAGGTTGTTATCAGATCTAACTTATTCTAAAGATAACTGGAGAGGTTGAGAGAATATCTCAACCACACACCAAACTAGGATCTCACCAATCCAACTCTCTAACAACCTCTTAATAATAGGATCACACAACTCACGTAGAGATGAACTCTACCTCTCAATACATTAGCAAGAACATTAGATAAGTAGGAATTATATATTCCAACACATGCTAGTATGTAAGCGGATTATGTAGTGACAGATTTATGCACAAAAAACTGTGATGAGAGCCCATCGAATACAAATGATCGATGGAAAACGTGTAGGCCTCCAAGTTTGTCAGTGGTATAAAATTTTGGATGTTGTTATTGTTTAGGAATAATAACTAGCAACAACCATTTTTATGTAAAAAGTGGTTGATGCATAAAAATAGTTGCTAGTTGCTAATTGATTGGTAAAGTCTATAAAGGTATACATACCTTACCCCCCTCCGGATTTGAACCTGTGACCTCTTAAGAGGAAACACATGTTCTTAACCATTAGGCCCACTCAGGCTGTATAATAATTGAAAAATTAATTTATAGATTATAAATAAATTTAGCAAAAATAAAATAGTAGAGTAATACATTAATCACTAATAAAATAATACACTAAATATAATAAAGTAATACATGTAATCTAGTAAAGTAAAGATATTATTAAAATAATAAAAAAAAATAATGTAACATATTAATTAATTAAGTAAGTAAATATATTCATAAAGGAAAATATTTTTTCTTTAAAATATTAATACATAGTATATTATTAAAAAATTAACAAAATTTAAATAAATCATTAAATTAATTATAAAGTAATATATTAGTAATACATAAATACATTAATAATATATTTAAATAAATAAAATATAAATGCATTACTATATTTATTATAAGATCATACATTAATAATGAAATATAAATTAATAATGTATAAATAGATTAATGTGATATTATATAAATGAATTAATATATTAATGATATATTAATTAATATATTAATAAGTAAATATATNAAATTAATTATAAAATAATATATTAGTAATAAAAAAATGCATTACTATATTAATTATAAGGTAATACATTAGTAATGAAATATACATTAATAATGTATAAATAAATTAATGTGATATTATATAAATGAATTAATATATTAATGATATATTTTTTTTATTTTTTATTTTTATACTAGGGGAATCGGCCCGCAAGCACGCCCTCCGAGTAAATCGGGGTGAGAATCGACCGTGAGACCTCATTTTACATAGTTCCTTCCATTTACACTGCACTTGCCAATCGGTCTACACCCCTGCGAGCATATATTAATGATATATTAATTAATATATTAATAAGTAAATATATTTAAGTATTAGTGTATTGATTAATTAAAGTATCAATACATTATTACATTATTGTAAAATGTGATGTATTATAATGTAACAAGTTAATTAATAAAAATCTTAATAATGTATTGTATTAATTAATTAATTAATACATTATTAAAATATACATACATTAATAAAATGTTAATTTAACAATAAGTTAATAAATTAAAAATACAATAATAATAAAATTTGAATAAAATAAAAACACATT
>JZKD02S1672807.1:1002528-1021334 GCA_000966675.3 Picea glauca
TTAGGGCAGGGACTTCCAAGGATAATCACGGTGATTTGACATTTGATTTCAAGGAGTTGGGAGCCTACTAGAGACGCTTTTGACAATGGTATAGTCTAAGTTATCTTTGTGCTCCTTGTATTGGAACTATTCTTCTAATTCTAATGTTCAATAAGAAGGTTTCGAAACAAAAAAAATATTTAATCAATAGAATTTAATAGGATTTAATATTGAAACAAAAAAGGTATTTAACTAATAGGATTTAATATCATGTTAATTATATGGGTAAATATTTTTGGAGGGAAAGAAAAAAACTATTATTTTAATCATATTTTTTACTTATCTTCTTATAAGTTTACTTAAATTTTAAGTGTAGGTGTTCCTTGGATGTGGAATCAAACTCTACATCTAATGAGTACTCATTCTACATACTTTTCATAGAACTAAACTAAGAATACATGGAAAAAAAAAGGTTGGTGTTGAGAAGTATGCACAGTGGACGCCTACAATTAAAATTTGAATTAACTATAAATAGATAAATAAATAATACAATTAAAAAAATTAGTTTTTATACCTCAAATTTCCCTAATGATAATAGATATAAGACATTCAGGTTTTAGAGAATTTTAATTTCTAATTAGTCATAGACACGTGCATACAAAGTTAGGTTTTAGAGAATTTTAGTTTCTCATTGATTTATAAATAGATATTTGGATGTTCCTATACACCCCATAAAGTGTATGGTATCCTTATATGGATCCCCTTTTATCATTTGAAATGACATCTTAAAATATTTGTATCGTATCCTTATATGGATCCCCTTTTATCATTTGAAATGACATCTTAAAAAATTTTAGCCTTTTGTTAGAGATGTGTATCAAATATAAAAGTTGCTACTAAGTCCTTGGAGTTAAATGTAACCTCCTTTGTGGAAAATATTTTGTAATTAATCTCAAGGCTAGCTTTTTAAGCCTTTTTCTTAAAACATGTAACTTTACTAAAATAAAGTTCTCCATGCCTTTTTCCACTTTTCATATTCTTTTTGTTTACACTATTCCTCTCCATCTTTAAAATTTTTATTTTATTATTTAATCCCCACTTTACTCATCTTCCTTCATTTTCCACTTTTCACTTTACATGTGGTGAAGGGTCTAACAGACCTTATATCTTATTTTCATCATTCTTTTCTATCTATGAACATTCTTCTCTGTAACATATGGTGGAGGCCATAATGGACCTTACCTCTTATCTTCGTGAGTTTCCTCCATCCTTGAAAAATTATTATCCTTATTCCATCTCCCTTGAGGAGGAAAGAGAATGTTATCTATCTCCCAACTCCCATTTTCCTCCACCCTTAAAACCTTTTCCTTCCATTTATTCCATCTTCATATCCTCCTTCCTATCTCCCACCTAACCTTCCACATGTCTTCCCATAACTCCATCTCCAAACTCTTTCCCCATCAACTTTACTCAAGACTTTACTTTGGACTAGGCCAAAAACATTTTCCGTTATCCATCTCCCTCAAGGAGGAAAAAGGATGTTATCTACCTCCACATTGTCAATTACCTCCACCCAAAAAATATCTTCTTTCTTCTTGATCCATCTCCATCCCCTCCTTCCTATCTCCCACATTTTCTTCCATATTTCTTCTCAAGTCTCCACCTCGAAACTCTGGCCCCAATCAATTTACTGGAGATTTTACTCACACAAAAAGGTGGTAGATGCTATGAAGATCAAAATATAGGTGATAGATACCATGTCGACTATGAATGACCAATCTTCAAAATATTATGATGGTGTGGAATTGAGCTGGAATCTTGTGGTGATACCATGTGGATTAGGGTTAATGCGACATAGGTAAACTAGGGTGACCTAAAATATACCTAACCAAATTAGGATAGAGAAACATAGTGATTAGGATTTGAAACACACTGTAGTGTGAACACCATTATAGTTATGAATAAAAACTATTCATTTCACACCATAAATTTAGTACTAAAGAGTTTAGATTCCTAAATTTGATGGCATAAGATTCAAAAGGGGTGAGATATATGTTTTTTTTTAAGGTTTTCCTTCAACAATCCATTACTACTCCATAGTTGGCCAAATTCCATAAATGTGGTTTTGTTGGAAGGCTATGAAAGAAAATAATCTAGTCAAGTATGTCTCAAATTCCACCATATCCCAATTAATTTAGACCATGATAGAAAACATCAAGAGAGGAAAATGTCAAGCATTTGATAAACCCCATTTCCCTTCCTTGGTGCTCAACACCTTCTAATGACATCAATATGTGCACCTAGAGGATAAATCTCCAAAAAATAGTTCATTTGTGGATCTTCAAGGTCTCATTGATAGATCTTGTTCCATAGAAGCTACCTTTTAGGCCTAATCTACAAAATTCATCACTTAACCTTGGTTTAATCCTTTGGACTAATACACATTTCTCCAAAATGATTTTAGTGCTAATATTCCCTCTAAGATGAAGGATACACTTCAGAAGTCATGTTCCTCGGCTCAAGGTGTTTTTTTTGGCCTCATATGCATAAAATATTTCTCTAAGGATTGAATTCTAAGTTTCCTCCTACCTCCATGTTGAGGACCCATTAACCTATAATTGCTTCCTAAAAATTTAATGGAAAACATAACCCGACTTGGAGGCCAAATATCCCCTTGGGAGGCCATTTTATTTGGTTCAAGGTGTTTTTCTTAGGCCTTGATTATTATAATGCTCACTTGTGGCCTAATACCTATATTTCTCCTCCCCAACTATATCCAAGTCCCTGAGACCGATAACTAGCATTTTGGACTTCCTAATATCATTAATATCCCCACTCATAGGGAAAATATATGCTAAAGAGGTGATTTATATGGAATCAAGATGTTGTTCTTGAAATTGCATGATTAGAATATTCATGAATGGCATAAGGACTACGTTTTGTCCTTAAGCCATGTATATGCGCCAAAGATTCATGTACCTTGTATCAAAAATATCCTAATGTAACTTATTGTAACCTAGGTCTGCACCCCTCCCCTTTGACCTCATTCACCCTATACATCCATCAGTTTTAATTTTGTGGATGCTTTCTTAGCTTATTCTCCATTATTTAATCACTCGGCTTCATGGCCCCTGCTCGTCTTTACTTATTTTGCACCATATTTTTTGCTTTCTTGAAAGGTGATTTCATGTTCTCGTTTGAGTTTGAAATACTTGTCATCATATTTGCCAATAATTGAGCAAGCAATAGGTCCACCAAATCTTTTTTGTGCACAGGGGACATCCAGTTCCAACAATTCCTTTGTAAGCTCAGTAATCTTCCGCGGAAAAATGTAGCAAATCAAAGCATTTCATTTCAGGCTTAGAATTTAAGCCAAACAATTAGGTCAAACCTTCAATGGTGGAGATCCAATAGACGATGCAGTTCAATGAATCTCGCACATTCAGAGCCTCAAACTCACGTGAGGTTTAACAGGATTGACTCCACGACTTCGGCTTTTGAGCGTCTGAACTTTCCATTGGTTCAAATCTCTCAAGAAGCATGTCCCCGAAGTACATGAGCCCCGAAGTGCAGGAGTGGGACCTCACTGCCATGTCACTTCATGAATTAGTTCATCTAGGAGGTTTTACTTCAAGATAAACCATAGAGCCCTGAAGTGCCAAAGTGTCAAAGTTCTGAAGACATGTGGCACTCATCAATCATGAAACATGACACTCATCAGTCATGACACATAGCACTCATTTTAGGTCAATTGGTTGCATCATTCGCCCATTTCTGAGTGACACGTGTCACTCTCTTTTCATGACACGTCACTTCGGGATCATAGTACTTCGGGGGATTTCCATGCTTTAGATCTAGAAACTCATGAATGTCGAAGTGTCAAAGTTTTTAAATATGTGTAGCACTCATCAGTCAAGACATGTGACACTCATCAATCATGACACGTGGTGCTCACCTCATGCCCTTTGATTGTGTCATCCATGTTATTTCCAGGTGACACGTGTCCCTCTCTTTTCATGACACATCAACAATATGACGTCAGGTCACCACGTCACCCTCAGAGTTCAGACATATGGGAAATGTTCATAATTTTCACTCATAAACTTTTGAACCTCGAAGAGTTAGACTCCCGAAGTCTTGAAATGATGAAGGTTAAAGGTAATCTAGGGTTAATAAGTGATTAGTGTTTGTTAACGACTTCGGGGGTTCTATCCTTTAGAGGATATGCACCCTCTGCGCTCCGAAAACTTCGAATGTCGAATTTCCGAAGTGGCTCACCCACATTTATTGCATATTTGAAAGGTTTAAAAAGGGGCGCCAAACCAAGAACATGGAAATTACACGTGTAGACTCTAGAAAAATACAACATTACTTGCTTCTATCCTCAAAAATATTAGTGGGGGAAAGACACGACCACACTTCTAGTTGTCTCCAGTGGCCTCCAACAATGTGCATACATTCCATGATCAATACATAACTCAATTTTTTCACTCTTGGTCATTTATATCGGATCTCAATTCGCTCCAACGCATGCATCAATATTATATCATATCCAGTAGTATTTTTCAATTATTTAGTTCAAGACTCTTTTAGTTTAAGACATAATAAATGGTCTTCTATGTGTGAAAAGAACCACTCCTTTTTGTTAATTCAAGTTCAGAGTATTCATTAACATACTCCAGCAGTGTATTCTAGTTAAGTTAATAAGTTGTTTTATAGCCAAGGTGTAGAGCTAAGCCTTAGTTCCACACTGGTCAAGGGCCTCCACATATGTGATAAATAGGCATCTTTTATATGTCAGAGAGAGAGGTTTTGGGGAGAAAGAGATCAATAAAACAACTGGTTGGACCCATTTTGCGCATGGACTAAAGCTCTCTACCTGGTGAACATACTTTTGATGACAATGTTTTTTTCCAAATATTCATGTGTTTTCTATGTTATCTTGAATGCAGTTTTTGATCTATATGAAGTACATTTCATTTTCTTCAACTAGTGTATAACTTATTTTACTAATATGCAACCTGTAAAACAATTAATGCTTTGGTGAAGATTTGTTTTTTTGCAACCTGTGGGAGAAATCATGTTTTCGATACATGTTTAATATCTTGAAATGATATTTTAAGTATTAAACTTCTTGCAACAAATTATTCATTGTGGTTTGTTGTTTCCATCTGTTTTTTATTATTTCACTTGTTTGTCATTAGTGTGCCACCAGCCAAGGAGGACCCTGATCCTTATCATTTTTCCGACCCAACCATGATCTTGTATTGGTAAAACCAACACTCTAACTGACCCACAAAATAAAGAATAATCATTCCAAAACTTGAGGTGGCCTAGCTTTGCTCTTTAGCAGTTAGGTGCGAACCTTAGGACCAACATATTCTGGTGCCATTGTTGGGTAACAGAGTAACAAAATATATTCCCCTGTGATAAATACAATGTTCAGATCTGATTTTTGTTGGTAAAACAAAGACCAAAAACATTTAGATTGTAGATCATTGACCTCACGACTCCATTGTTAAAGGATCTAGTGGTGAATCAACAGTTTTAAGAAGTCATATTTTCAGATGGAAGCCATCTTGGCTCGGAGGTTTTCTCCTTTTAATTTCTGTGTTGTTGATGGTTTTCCAAATATTTTTCCTACTATAGATGAGTGGGGTGATTACTTGCCCAGATTTAGAGAAAATAAAGATGATAACCTTCCAAATCATTTTCTTGAATTCCATGAAGTCATGCATCAGTTGGGCATACATCATGAGGATGTATTAATGAATATTTGTGTGTACTCATTAGAGGGAGATGCTCGTGAATGCTACTAATCCTTGCCTCCTTCTAGCCTATATTCTCTTAAATAGTTTCATGCATCATTTGGTGATCATTATAAAGGTTTTTTCCAGTTGATTTACTTTGGGAAAACTGTTGTGAAGAATTTGAATCTTATATTCAATAGTCCGTTATAATTTCTTCTAGCAAAAATAAATGAAGGGGACGATAATGTTGTGGAAGAGAAAGAAGATTCATTATCAGTTGTATCTTCTTCCAATTCTGTTATACAACATGATGACTTTCAACATTATTTTAAAAGTGAAAATGATGATGAGAAGGCAATAAATACTAATGTTAAATCCTTATTTAGTTTGGATTTCCAGCAAAATGTTCTTTAGCTTTGTGTTCGTAATGTAGCTAACGATAGTCATTACTGTGATCAATTAGTTTCTCAATTTTTTCATGAATATTTAGCACATGTTTATGACATATTTGATGTTGAACAAACTCCAATTACTATTTATGAAGAGGAGATACCAAATCAACATTGAAAATCTACTTTTATAGTAGACATGGATCTGCATTCCCCATAAATCATTAAGCAACAAGAAATCTATAAATATGAAAATCACCTTCTGGAACAAGAACGAGAAAAAACAAGCCATGTAGAAGACATACTCTCTCATTTCAAACAACTAGATGAGAAGTATTAAGAGAGTTTGTTTCCCTTAATGGTAGTGAATCACATGAATTTCATGATTTGTTTGAACGAGGACGTGAGCATCCCAGTCTTGTTAATACAATAGGTTTCAAACATCAGAGACTCAGTCTTCTAGATCAGCCAAATTGTCCTCATGTTCTTGATGATCCCATGTCTGATTTGATGGATTCAATCTCAAGAGGGGTCTCTAATATTGTAGTTCTTGGTATGATGCACACAGTGTGTGGCAGTAAGTATGAACTGCCATTAGATTTTTTGTTGTCTACATTGGTGTCTTTTCATGTTTTCAGCAACGTACATGAATAAATGCCAAAAACCTCCTTTCTTGATTGGTTATTTTGGAAATTCGTTTATACTTGAGTATTCAATTTCAGTTGGGTAGATTAGGTAGTAGGAGAATAAGCTCATAATCCGAGCATTTTAATTTTTAGTTCGCAGATTGTTTTTAAGTGTGTTGATTTTCAGTAGCTTGTTTGAATAAGAGACTCCATATCCCAACAAAGGAACTAGGGTTTAGCTGCAGTTTCAAGTTTCAATAAAGACTCCATAGCCCAACAAAGCCACTAGGGTTAGCTTGAGTGTTAATTTTCAGAGATGCATGACCGAGAGACAGTGACAAAGATACATGACTGACAAACATAAACAAAGGTAAGAAAAGGAAGGTGCGAGAAAGCTATCAAGGAGTAAGCCACCTAATCTACTGTTCTTAGTACCTCACAGGGAAGTGTTATCCTTGTTTGGAGCCAATGTTGTAACCTAGGTATGAGCCCCTTCCTTTTTCCCTCCTTTACCCTATATATCCATCAATTCTAAGTTTTGTGGTTGCTTTCTTTACTTATTCTCCATTATTTAATCACTCAGCTTCATGGCCCCTGGCTGTCTTTAGTTATTTTGCACCATCTTTTTCTCTTTCTTGAAAGTTGATTTCATTCTCTGCTTTGAGTTTGAAATATTTTTCATCATATTTTCCACTAATTGAGCATGCAACAGGTCCAACAAATATTTTGTGTGCGTAGGAGACACCCAATTCCAGCAAGTCCTTTGTAGGCTCAGTAATATTCCATAGAAAAAGGAAGCAAATCAAAGCAGTTCATCTCAGGCTTAGAATTTAAGCCAAATAGTCAAGTCAAATCTTCAATGGTGGAGATCCAACAGTCGACACAGATCAACAACTCTTGCACATTTAGAGTCTCAAAATCATGTGGGGTATTGGCCCTTGGTCATGTATTAAGGAAGAAAGAGAAGATTAAGGAAGAAGAAAGACAAAGTATGAAGTGCGTGGAAGGCACACAAACCGAGGAAGGGTCGAAGTGGTTAAAGAAGCATAAAAGAAAGAATGAAGTAAAGGAAATAAAATTGTTTAAAGAGAAGATCAAGGAAGAAAAAACAGCAAAGAAGATAGACCGTGGACAAGTCAACAAGTGGAATAAGACACTAATAGGTGTTTTGGAGAACCTCGTGAAGAAGAAGGATGAACATGTTAACGAAGTCCTTAAAATGAGGGTTATGTGGAACCATGGTTTTTGGAACCTTAGCTTCGGTCCATGGTTTTCTAAGAGTCATGGAATGTATAAATAGAGGTCTAGAAGAGTTGAGATGGGAAGTGATAGTGGTGTTGAGAGGGAAAAGTATTATTTTTAGGGCATTCTTGTATTTTGGGTCTTCAACTGAGTGCGAAGATCAACTCTACAGTTGGGTGCACAGGGATAGGAAATAAAGAGGAAGAGAGAGAAGAATCTACAACTAAGTGCGCAGATAGAAATGTATATCTTCATCTATTCTATTAATAAACACAATTTTGTGGATGTATCCCTAAGGAGAGTGTGAACCACATAAAATCTTGTTTTTCCATGTGGTTGATGCTTTTTTATTTACTACCTTTTACACTGTTCTTGCACTATTATTTTTCTTGTCGAAGATAAGAAGATATAACTTACTTTGTGAAGTTAAGCATAATAATGTTAAGAATGTTTGGGTTATTTTGCATTGTTTTTTTGGAATCATCTTGTGTTTCTTATGGTTTTAGACACATGTGTTCTGCAACCCTCCTATTGCTACTTCGAGTGAGACTTCATCTACTTCATAGGTGTTTCTCTAAGGGCCTTTAGTTAGGGTTTGTTGGTGCACTATTAGATTTGAACCCTGGGTTTGCCCCTATGCCAACAAATGGTTTTGTTGTCGGCACCAATATCTTCTTGAGGGAAAGTCAAGGTGGTTTCCATCGAAGAAAGAAATTCAGAATTGGATAGAAGAACAAGAAAGGGACTTCGTCGAAGCTAAGAAGAAGAACCCTAGAATTAGTACAAAAGATTGGTTGGGAAGGTATATCTTTACTGATGTGCATGAGATTTTCTTTGCAGCAGTTCATCAGGATTTGTACAAGTGGTTAGCCAGACTAGCAGACACTCAGATTGAAATTAGATCTATACCACTTGTGGTTTGGACATCGTCATTGATTAAGAAATTCAAGAAAGTTGATAACGATGTTTCAAGGGTAGTGGATCTCTAGTTTGATAGTGCTATTGGAGGGTGCATAAATGAATTTTCTATTGATAGAGTGGAATCATATAGTCAAGAGAAAATGTATTTCTTCAAGTGACCTAGAGGAAAGTTTATACACTTTTTGAAGTTGAATATTAATATGCTATTACAAGAGAGAAATATGTTGAAGATATATTAATCAATTGGATTTTAAATCTAATGTTCAAGAATTCAAACATCAACAGTGACACAAAGACTGGAGACACACACAGTGGGAGATCATTTAGAAAGATTCCTCTTCTAAACTTGTTTAAGCAGAGTTACAGGCCATTAGCACAAGACGAAGGATTCTACAGTGGAGAAGAAGCAGCATGATCAGACGAAGAGTATTCATAGTTCGCAAGGGCAGAGGAAACAGAGACTGAAGAACCTCACCGAGAAGAACCAGGAACTTCAGGTACTACACCTACTGTCGAAGTAATTATTGCTACTCCTCCTATTGTTTTAGCAACAATGAGTAACTAGAGTAACCAGAGTAATCAGAGGACTCAAAGTAATGTCACAAGTAGTTTATTACAGACTCAGTCGAGTAACCAAGGAAAATCAATGGCATATGAAATGAGGTTACCTATTTTCAGAGGAGATGGATCTGATGATCCTAACCAACATTGGTTCTTATGAGAAGTTGTATGGAGCATTAAGCAAGTCACCGATGAAGCTGTTAAGAGAGATCAGTTTAGTACTACCTAGAGGGACCGTACACTGAGTTGGTACATGAAGTTTGTTACAACATTTGTACAACCTAGAGCATTGAATGACTTTAATACTATGTTGAGTAAAGAGTTCAAGAAGCCTAAGTCAGAGTCTTAGGGCCATGACAAAGAGAACAATCCTTTATTTAGTAAATACATGGCCTCTGGAGCTCCTAACCTTTTGAAGCAGGATACTTCACCATGGTGTGAGGTATGTAGAACTAGACATTGCCCTGATGAATGTTATTATATGCAGAAATATGTCCAGACACCCACCAATATTTATTGTACATTCTGTAAATTTGTGGGGCATGATGAGAAGGATTGTAGGTCTTATGACCTCATGCATGAAAGTTCAATGGATGCATATAGAATTCAAGGAGAATTATAGCTAGAAGGGAATGTTGCGTAGTTCAATAACCTAGGAAGAGGAAGCTTCACCCCTCACTGTGGGTTCAGAGGAAGAGGATGAGGAGGAGGCATGGGTCGAGGTTGAGGTTAGATTATTTGTTATAACTGCGCCCAACCAGGTTATTTGGAAAGATATTTTCAAAACCCTTGTACTACTTGCAGCTGTTGTAATTCATTTGACCATGTCATTGAAGACCGTCAAGTATTGTTAGCTAAAGTTCAGGAAAGATGAGGTGGAAACCAACAAATCTAGAAAATATCTGTTGAACCTCGCGATGAGGAACCCAAAGTTGTTATATTACTAGAGGAGGTGTTTTCATAGGAGAATATAGTGTGACTCCAGGAAATTTTACAGATGGATCGTGGGGAAAAAGAGTTTTAGAGAAGGCACCATTGTTTGATCCAAGGAAATAAAAGCATACTTTTGAAGAAGAAAGAAGATAATTTGTAGGTGAAAATGCTTATTCATCTAGGGCACAATCAGAAGCAAGGGAATGTGAAATGCCTCCAGCATTTGATCAGTCTGTCCCACCTAGATAAGGAAAAGAGGTAAGAAATCTTGTGGACTTCTTGTATACTTGTATTGATTTTATTAAAGATGAAAGAGTTGTGTAGGAACTACAACACCTGATAAGACAACATGAAATTGGAAGTAGATCCTCTGTTGAGTAGAGTTTTGAATCAAGTATCTAGAAAAAGGAGGGCAAGCAAGGAACTGCACCTTAGTGCTCAGATTGGAGATTATGACATGGACTATGTGGTCCTCGACCTGGGATCAAAAGTAAATGTTATGACAAAGAAGACTCGGGCATTGATGGGAAAACCTAAATTGATTTACTCTCCTCTTAGGCTCAATATGAATAATCAACATGTAGTGATCCCCCTTGAAATTTCCTCCTCTATGATGAAAGTTTCCAACTTGTCATCATCTTCATTCACGTGGATTCTAGCTCCACATGAATATTCATATGGATGAGACCTTTTTTCTACCTCCTCTCCATCTGTCAACACCCCTTGCCGATACGAACTCTCAGCTGATCTCATCTCTTCTCCCTTGCCCACTTGGAAATTCGAGATGTCTCCTTTACCCTCCTGGAAGTTTATGAGATCAACTGATCCCTTTTCATTTCTCACCTGGCACTCTACGAGACCTATGCTAGACCTCTTTCCCTTATCACTAAGGTTTTCAGCATGCCTCAACCACCTTTTTAACATTTGTTGTTGCCTCTTGGCCAACAACTTCTAAACAAGACACTTAGCTGTCCTTTTCAAATGCCACTCATACCTCCAACGCACCTTTGCCTCTTGCTACATCTTGAATGCTAAGCATCTCCATTTGTGCTAATATTTCACTAAGCTCCTTGTCCTTCTTCTCTTTGCTCTCCTGCGAGTATAATTCTGCTCGACCACTCTCATGAATTCCAATGACCATCTTGCTTTACCTACAACCCATCTAATTGGTTACCATCTACTACACACCTTCCAACAGTCCCATAGAGTATTACACTCTATCTCCCTTTACCCACTGTCTACAGGTGAATTCAATCTCTCACTCTACTTGATGTAGTAAGACTCTCTCCTTTTCCTGAAACAATTTCAGGCTCTGATACCACTCAAGTCACAACCAACCCCCTCCTTCCCTCCAAATCTGAGGGGTTTCTCGACCTCTCAGTTTAGGATGGCTCGAATCACTGAGACGAATTGGCTAGTTGGGCTCCTGATGGGAATCAAATCAACTTGACACATGCCCTTCCACCATTTTATGCAAGTTGTATGGCACCCACAATTCCTCTCCTTAGCATTTTTCAAATCTTAATGCCAATGGATGCTAGCTCTCTAGGATAGGCCCCTTAAATGCATGTGACCACAGGCTACAACCATGGGCCAACTCCCTTCACGACTCCATGCTTCAGAGCTTTTGCGAGCTCTTTGCTCCTCTTTTCTCTCTCCCTGAATCGACGAATTCTCCAGGACCCGATCTGTGGTCCTCGTTCTTCTCACAGCCAAAGGCTATGATCCTCTTCATGACTCCTTCCTTCAGGAGTTCTCACTTCTCTTACCTCTATCTTTTCTGATTTAAGAATCAATGAAGTGTCAATCCAACTCCATGTGTCCTTTCCCAATGGATGCCTGGGATTTCTTCAGCTCCCAGCTCTTCGGGTATTCTCTCGATGTCCTCCTTCAATATCTTCCGAAGTACTAATCCTCCACCTCGTGTGGATTGCTTCAACGCATGCCCTTAAGATCCGACGGTTTGGATTCAAGACGCTCTTCACGACTCCATGAAGATCCTTGCTTGCTCTTGGAAAAACTCGTGGAGCTCTGGCTCCCTAATCTTTCAGCCTTCTACCACTTCTCTCCTTCCAATGATGGATGATATCACAGTCTTCGGGACTTCGCGAGTCCTCGACTCCTTTTGCACACTTAGCACAATTGTATTCTTGAGATTTAGACTGTTCTCAAACTTTTTCTGCACTCCTTGCAGAGTTTTGCGTATATTCTTCTGCGACTTTGCTTGGCTTGAAAACCTTCAAGGTTCCCAGTTCCTCTGCGTTCTTCAGTGAAATTTCTCGTGCCCTCTTGGAAACTTAACACTCTTCCTCCTGAGCTTGTAATATGAACTTACAATATCCTTGGCGCACTCCTTGCACTCGACTAATCCTTTTTCGACGCTCTCTTTCTTAGCCTTCTTGGAAGTCTTAAGGCATCTCCTTTCCTTTGTCGATGCACTCTTGCAAAGCCTTCCTTCCTCATAGTGTTCAATAACCCTAGGGTTCTCTTAAGGATTCTATAACTTCATAATTTGTTTCTCTTGTAAGATCTCATACTTTCTCTATGCCCTCCTCGCAGAGTATTTCAGAGTATTCAGTAACTTTATGTTGTGTTTCATCCCACACAGTCTTTCTTTCCAAGGTACCTAACCACCTTGAAATTTCCTCTTGAGTCTGTGACTTATCCTCGTGTGCCCTCATGGCATCTTCTCTTCTAACTTCACTGAGTTCAGACACGCACTCCTTGCGTCGGATCACAGAGTTTCCACCCTCTGTCGCACACTCCTTGCACTTAGCCTAGAGAACCATACTTAACCCAACACACTCACAGATAGAAAATTGTATCTCTATCCCTACAAACATTTTCTAACACACATATATAACTCAAATTCATATGAATGGAATTCATAACAAAACATCCATTACATGGAAATTGATAAACACGAAAAAATTGTTCATTTCTATTAATGGTCGAATGTCTATTACAGTATGTGAGTCTAAGCTACAACTAAGTCTCGAATCTCCCTCAACTATCTCCTTCATACAGTTTCTCCTTCTGACAACAATACAATATTTTATACAAGAGGGGCTTCGACGAGCTTCCCTCCAACTAAGCTAGTGGTGTCTAGTCACCATTCAAAATTCATGTCTAATGGGAATATTACAATGATGTAAATCTGATCTGAATCGTATACAGATCCCTCCTACCATCAACCACTTAATGGAGACCTTATCTCCAGCTTGTGCGAAGGCACAACTTGGCTCTTCCATCTTGTTAGCATTAATTGCCTTGATCAAAGGAAAAAATGAGAGGGCAACACCTCTCCCTTCCTTGAATGCGCTCGACTTGTGCTAACCAATTGGCGTGTGTTGATGTGGAGCGATGCTCCTGCATCAGTTTGCAAACAAGTCTCCCTTTGCAGTCCCGAAAAACTCATGATTGTTCCATGTACACATCTCTGTCAATGATAATTTGTGGGTAGTAGGATACACATGCACTTCCTTGACAGTATCCAAGTGAGCCTTCACCTCTCACCTCCTAATTTCAATGCTTCATTACATACAATACATGAGCTCTAAAAAACCACGAGCTACCAAAAACCTTGTGCCCCAAACCTGTTGGCATGTTTACATGAAGGTATGCCTGTCATTGATGGCAAGATCAGAGTATGTAGAAATGGAAAAATAGGGACAACATAAGCTCATAAGAGATAGTGCAAAGGTGCACAAAGAGTGCAAGAGTGTGCTTGTTTATTTGATGGAAAACAGGAAGGCAAGGAAGACCAACAACACAGGAATAATTCATGGAAAGATCAGAAGCGTAAACTCCATTTCGGAGTTTCGGATACCAGGCATTGGAGGAGTCAAGGAAGCAACTCACGACAAGAATGTTGAAACGACGAAATGAGAAACATCGAAATCTCGAAAGAAGGAGGACGATCTCGAATACCGAGAATTGGGGATGTCAAGAACTCTTACTACAGGAGTCCTGAAGTCACGAAATGAGAAATCGTGAAATGTCAAAGACTCCATACCATAGGTTTGGATGGTGGGAGTTGGAGATGTCAAGGAGTCTCACGACAAGAATCCTGAAGTTGCGAAGTGCGAAAATATGAAAAGTTGAGCTGACTCCATTTCGGAGTTTCGCAGACCGGGAGCTGGAGTTGTCAAGAAATATCACATCAAGAATGCCAAAATCATGATATACGAAATTGCGAAGTGATATGGGCTGACAGATCCAAGAGTTGAATGTAGAAGACCACGTCAGAAAGGACAGGAAAAAGACTATGACACATGGCACGATCAGACAACGACAAGTGTCAAGTTGATTTGGAATTTCAGACCACTGGAAATCACAATTCTAAGTGACATGTGATAGCCATTCAGGTCACAAAATGTCATCGAGTGATGCAAGACTGACCTCACTCCGAGAGTTTTTAACTCCATCACTCCCTCAAAGTCCTGAAGGCTGAATTTCTGGGGCAGAGGATAGTCGTCCGATCACCATGGATTGAGGACCGTTGATCTGGAGATCAAAACACTTGTGTGATTGGAGAGGGGTCATATTCCGGTGGTCACATCATCAAAGAGTTGTAGAGAAAATCTTGAAGCAGAAAGCTCCATTTCGAAGTTTCAGAGATCACGACTTTGAGATTTGAGATGCCTCACAACAAGATTGTCGAATTGCCGAACTACCGAAATGTCAAACACATTTTGGCTCAGCCTGTGATCACAGCCTTTGGTCACATTGGCAGAAGATGAAGGAAGGAGCTAATGCAACCAAGCTCAATTTCGGAGTTTCGGGGACCTCGACATGGAGCGTCAAGAAACTCTACCACAGGAATGTCGAAATCCCAAAATGTTGAAATGTGAATTAAATGCAAGATCCTACGGATCCAATCCAACGATGCAGGTGATTTTGAATATGATCGGAGGGCTACTGTTTCACTTCACAGTGTAACTACTAGAAACGAATGATGGTCTCTGCCAGAGGATGAGCTCGGTTATGATGAAGAAGACGAAGAGTCTCAACTACTCAATAAGACAAGGAATCTCCGTATAACACCCAGTGATGTTGGACGCATGGGTGGAACAGGCTGAGAAGATGAAGAGTTGCAATGATGATCAGGTAGAGTACTCGACATGAGGAGGAGAAGCACAAGGATAGGCGGTTGAGGCTGCAAGGAGTGAGAGGTGGCAAAGGGAAGTGCAAGAAAACACCCCGCTGTGGAGAACAGTGGGAGGGGGAGAGAATGTAGGATCTTAGTGCATATTGTATGCACAAGGAGCACAGAGACTATAATAATGTAGAACAAAGAAGAGATCTATGTTGTTGTGGTTGAGTGAAATTGAGGTGTGAAGAAGGAGGTAGATCGCAAAAAAATAAATGTACAGAATGGGAATGGTGCATTGAAGGGACATGGCTCAGAGACATATAAGAAAAAAGAATAGAAAGCACAAGGAGTGTGCAGAAGACACTGATGCAGACAGAGCAACGCAATGTAGTAGAATAGTGATGAAACCGGTAAGCCATTGAAGAACTTTATATCGCTGTAATAAGTCATAATAGCAGAGATTTATATTTTAGGGTGGTAGGGAGGTGCTAGGGAGGATTGATGTCCTCAGAGGTTCAAGTGGGTGCTTGAACACAGGGAGTTGTAGCTTCCATCTGGTTGCAGCCAGAGAAACCAGGGTGGCACGGTGGCGAAGGGAGAATTGTTGTTCTCTGTTGTACAGGTTGGTGCCTATGTGACTGGAAGTTGATTCTTCCATTCAGTTGGATTTGGAACATTTAGGGAGTTGGTTCTTCCTTCTAGTGGGTGCTAGAGAAACCAGGGAGTTGGTGCTTCCTTCTAGTAGGTGCTAGAGAAAACAGAGAGTTGGTGCTCTCAGCAAGTTACAACTTGCAATATAGAGGTTGTAGCCTCACAATGAGTTGGAACTCATATGTATGATAATGTACAGAATGTAAATATTAATTATCATATAAAGAAGAAGAGGTTTTTACCCTTTATGGGTTTCCTCAGGAAATATCTGTCTCTGTATATTTCATATGTGAAAATGATGTTGAATGTTCTATTGCTTACTTCCCTGCATTATTGTGATTGTCATTAAGTGCTCTGCAAAGAATTTAAAATGAGCATTATCATTTACGAATGGTAACAATTGATTCACCCGCCCTCTTAATTGTCCAACAATTGGTATCAGAGCCGACCCCTTTTATCTAAGGGTAGATCCTAGAGCTTAAACATGTCAAGCCATGAGGGAAATTCAACCAATAAGGCCCCTCTATTCAATGGAACAAACTTTTCCTTCTGGAAAGTTAGAATGAGAACTTACATAATGGCTTTAGGTGCAGATGTCTGGGATGTGGTAGATATTGGTTATGTAATGTTAGTTGTACTAGCTAATAAAGATGACAAGCTAGAATTTAGCTTCAACGCTAAGGCTATGAATGCTATCTTAAGTGGTCTTGCAGAAGCAGAATTCATAAAAGTTATGCACCTAGGAACTACCAAAGAAATGTGGGAAAAACTCATTAGTAGTTATGAAGGTAATGAGAAGGTAAAGGACGCCAAGCTTTAAATCTATAGAGTACAATTTGAACAGCTGAAGATGAAAGAAGATGAAACTGTTGGAAAATACTTTCTGAGAGTTGAAGAACTAGTAAATGCAATGAAATTACTTGGTGAAAAAATTGAGGAACCTTCTTTAGTTCAGAAAATTTTGAGATCTCTACCAGATAGGTTCAACCCAGAGGTTTTTGCTATAGAAGAACTTAATGATCTAAAAACCTCGGAGTTTGATCAACTTCGAGTAACATTGACTGCATATGAAATGAGAATAGTAAAAGATAAACCCACCTCTAGAGAAGCATCATTCAAAGCAGACAAGAATGAGGATTCTCAGCCTGATGAAATTGAAGAAAAATTTGTGAAGAGACTGAAGAAAGGATTAGGCAAATACAAAGGTAAACTGCCTTTCAAATGTTTCAACTGTGGTAAGATAGGTCATTTTGCAAATAAATTTCCTCACAAAGGAAAGGATCAGACATGTGATGATGAGGAGAAGCACAAACACATAAACTTCTTTAAAAAGAATAATTTTAATAGGAAAAGTCTTTGTGTAAACAATGATGATGATCCTTCAGATGATGAAGACAATGACTCCTCCATTGAAGATAAACTAAATGACTTCATACTTATGGCCAAAGAGGATTATGATAATAAAAGCATAGTAAGTGATGCTAATGAAGAAGAAGTTGTGGTTGACATGGAAGGAGAACTGATCAGTGCAATGGAAGAGATTGACAGACTAAGAATTAAGAACAGAAGAAAAGACAATTGTTGATATAGTTCGAGAAAGACAGTAAAGAACCTGATGAAGATCTTGTCCTACTAAAAGTGGAATTGGTAGAGGCAAAAAAAATCTAAGACATTCTGAAACGACAGTTATCCGAAAAGAAGGAAAGATGTGAAGTCTTAGAACAAGAAGTAATGAAAACTAGGAAAGAGATGGAGAAGTTTCAAGCCTTGTATAATTAGAATCTGTTAAGTATCAAAGCCTCAGAAGGATTAGCCACCATTCTGAATCAGCAAAGAAATCCAAAGCTAAAAACTGGTTTGGGTTATGAAGAGGGATCAAGTAGTGGTAAGAAAAGAAATGAAGAACCCATCAAGTTTGTCAAATCTATAACCAATGACAACAACAAACCTGCAGAAACAAAGGAAGACAACCAACTTCCCAGGATGAGTAAAGAAACAAGTGCTAGGACTAAATCTATAGAACAAAGAAATAGTGTGCTCCCTGCTGAAAAATGTCATTAGCATGGAAGAAATGGATTTGCTCAAAGAATACAACCATTTTCCAAGTACAAAGAATTTTTCTATGGCTACTATTTCTACTGTTCTAGCTTTGGTCACAAAGCTATAAATTGTTCCTTAAGACTTATACATGAGCAATTAAGACTTCAAAGGAATAAATACTTGCCACAACAAAGAATGATACAACCAAGTAACAAACCTTGACAGATTGAAAATTGCCAAATTAAGTTTAGAGACATGCAACTAAGGAGGTCAAGAAATAATCAACAGTCAATAAGTAGACAACGCTACAATAATAATTTTGACGTATTGAACAATGAGATGAAATGCTACATCTATCATAACTATGGACATAAATCTGTTGACTGTTGATTAAGGAACTATGAACGAGATTTGAATTCCCCTACTGAAAATGTCAAGGTGTGGAAGAAGAAAGAAAGTGACAAGTGTGGATTAGTGTTGTTAGCTCAAATAAAAACGAACCCATGGTATATAGACAGTGGATGCTCCAAACATATGACGGGAGACAAAGGTAAGTTTCTATCTCTAAGTGAAAGCAAATCAGGAAACATAACCTTTGGAAATGATGCTCCAGGTAAAA
>JZKD02S1672807.1:1052230-1072343 GCA_000966675.3 Picea glauca
TCCTCCTCTCTCTCCCTCTCCCTCCCCCACTCTCCACATATTTCTCTCTTTTACTCTATATAAACCTCTTTCCCTCTCTCTCTGTATATATACCCTCCCTCTCTATCTCCCTCTCCCTCACTCTCACAAAATATGTTTGTCTTATTCTCTCCCCCTCTCACACTCTCTTTCTTCCTCTCTCTCCAACCCCCCTCTTTTTCTTCCTCTCTCCCCCTCTCACACTCTCTTTCATCCTATATCTCTACCCCCCCTCTATGTATACCTATATCTCTCTCTCTCTTAGACTCACACACTATAGAAAGTTTTGTACATCGCAAGACAAGAAATGGCCTTGACCTAGACATGTCAAGACCTAGACCTAGACCTAGACATGGTGAGTCCTAGACCATGACCTATAACATGAACTGGACCTATATGATGACCATGATGTAGACCATGACATAGACCTAGACCATGACCTAAATCATGATATGAACTTAGAGATAGACCTAGATAATGACCTAGACCTACACCTAGACATGGTGAGTCCTAGACCATGACCTATACCATGAACTAGACCTATATGATGACCATGATGTAAACCATGACATAGACCTAGACCATGACCTAAACCATGACATGGACTTAGAGATAGACCTAGATCATGACCTAGACCTAGACCATGACCATTAACATGACCATGACCTAGACCATGACCTAGAGCTTATCCTAGACCATGACATAGACCCCCCTAGCTCCATATAATCCTAGGAATAACCTATACTCAACCCTTAACCACCTCCACACTAGATACCTAAGTGCATTATGCCTATACCTCTTGTTAAATGCCCCACAACCCTTGCACCCACATCTTGGTGCTCTAACCATTGATCTATGCTTCAAAACAGTTGCAATCCTAAGCCCTTAGGTCCTAGTTGTCCCCAAACCCCTATACATATGTATTCATAAAGATGTTTGGTATACAATAAATTCTATATATGTTGCATTAACATCATGCGCGTACTCTTGTGACTTGAAATACTTGAGGTTGGGCGCTCATCCATGCCTAGTAGGAACGTGTGCACATTTTTTATGAACACTTTTATGTTCCAAGCACACTCCTCAACCTCATATTTCAATAAAACTTGAACAAGGCTAACATCTTCACACAAAAATAGAAATAACATATAGGTTTTTTAATTTTTGTCTTGTTGGTTAGTTCATAGACAATTTTGTGTTATTCGAAGACATTTGCGGGAAGAATTGGAAGAAAAATTTGTCCAATTGGAGTTGGAATTGTAAGTTGTGTCTTCTTTTCTAATACCAAGGTAAATATTTCCACTTGGAATTGCTAGTTGTGTCTTCTTGTGTAATACTGAGACAAATTTTTCCAATTGGTACTAGAATTGTTAGTTGTGTCTTCTTGTGTAATACCAAGACAAATTTCTCCAATTGGAATTGGAACTATTAGTTGTGTCTTCTTGTGTAATACCAAGACAAAATTGTTGTGGTGTTCTTGGAAGCCAATTTTTCTCTTTAAACATGGGGAACCTATGGAATTGAGGTAGAAAGTCCTCGAGTAAATAAATACCCATTGAAAAGGTAAATAAAGAAAGAGAAAAGGTAAGGTTACATATCTAAAATGTAGGTTTTCATAAGAGGGAAATCCATTTTTTAGTGGAATAGATGCCATTTGTTTCTCGTCAATCACCAAAAGAAAATCACATGAGTTCAATAGATATAAATCGAGTTAAAAATTCTATTGTACCTCCAATCTATGTCTCATCAAGACAATTTTTTGTGGATGACCAGATGATGGAGGATTTGCTTGGACTTGATTATACAATGGATGAAATTAGAGAGGTAACTGGTGCACAACATTATGGTGAAAAAAGTTCATGTGGTGCAACCTCTTGTTTGACAGTCAGATGTTATAGAAACTAGTGATGGGCATATCCACTCTCCTCCCAGAATTGATCTGCCAATGATTGAAGGGGAAAGACCTGCAATGTTGTGAACTCCACAGTAGGGAGGTCAAGAGTTCCAGAATACAGGTTCATCGTCCCTACCTATATTGATTAGCATGCAGTGAAGAACTCCTAAACACATTATGGTGGATCAAAGTAGTCTAGCATCATTTGAAGGTAAGTTACCTAACTGTACTATTTTTTATAATTCTTCTAAAATCATCAAAGAACATTTTGAACCAAAATCCAATGTCACTAAATGTCAATTATTTTTGTCTTTGCTAAAAACTAGAACGTTGATTGTTGTTAGGAGAATTTTAGACATTAAAACAGTCGAAAGTTTAGAAACAATTCATCATATTGTTAGAAATCTTATGGACACTTTTCAAAAATGTTGTAACAAATCTCAATCTAAAGACTGTAATGCAACCTGATGTGTCTTGTGACAATCAATTGTTAGCAAGAAGAAAACACCTTTTTCTCCAAAAAACCTCTCATCTCTTGAAATGCAATATCAAAACCCTTATAAAGTATTCTAATAAGAGAAATATCGTCGACACAAGTGGCCCAAGATATTTGTGGGCATTCACTAGTAGCCTACCTCATTCTAATATGAAGCTAATTGGAGCAGTTAAGGGACTAGTACATGCTTTCTAGCATGAGAACACTAGGCCTTCTTCCTACAAAAATATGTACTAAAATTGAGAATGGAATATAGGGACCATGAACCCCATATTAAATAGTTTATTGACATTGCACATAAATAATTCTAGGAGAAATTTAGGAAAGTACTTAGTGCACTTAACTTGGGCTAAATATCTTTCCATAAATGCAAGCCTTGGTATGTTCGAATAAGCACAATCATTAAAACATGTTGCTGTAGATATCACATTGACTATGGTTATTATTATCACACACACACACACATATTTTTTGTATTGCATAACACCCTTTTACAATAATTCTCAATTATATTGTTGTCTTCGCCCAGAGACTTTATTCACAACATCTTGTGTACAAGGCCAGAGGGTTATTCATTTTATCAAAATTCTTGCTTAGATGGGACATGTCCCAGGTTTGGCAGAATGGAATTACTGAGAAAGTGCATCCATGTAAGCTATGTGTATGAATTGGGGAGGAAGGAGGTTTCTTGCAAATATTTAAATATGCCACATATGATATTGAGGGAGGGAAGGAAAGTAAAAATATACAATTGGTGACTTCCTAGGTACAAGAATGTGACTTCATGAAGGAATTCATTGAGAAGAAATGAAAATATATTCAGCCTATCCATGTGGCTTGATGGAAGGATGAGCATTTTTTAATATGCATAGATACATTTTCCGTTGGTACTATATTATCAGTGGTTTATTTTGTTGAGAAATACACCCTTCAAACACAAAATGAGATTCAAAGCCAATATTATCACTCAGAGTAGGTCAACATAATGGTCCATATCACATACTTGAGTGGGCCAAATAGTAACAAATAAAACAACATTATATTGAAGGAGTATCACTTCTACAAAAGTGATGATTAGTGCCATGATTTATCCTACATACAACATTGATTTCAATTCTTTTACAATCACCTTACAAAGAATAAAATACAGATGGATCAACATTGGATTTGGTCAGATGGTTACACAAGCCAATTCAAAAATACTCTTTTGTCTTAATGGTTGTGTATGTTACACAAAACACTCAAGGTACCACACATTTGGAGCTATTTTGAGTCTGGGCACATGGAAATGGAGCATGATGAAGTAGGCGCATGCATCAAAAGAGTGTTATGCAGGAAAGAAATGAATTTAACAACTAATTCCCTCATTCGATATGTGAAATCCATTGTTGAATGGTGTTCTTCGGTAATAGGAGAGGGAACAAGAACCCGTGAATACCAATCACATATAAAAGGACAAGTACATAGATATTTTTGGGAGGTGGTCGATGTAGATCGATAATAGTGGTATGAATGCAAAATAATCCAGGGAACTCATGGATTCCATTCAGTTCGAATATTAAACAATGTAATAGTTAAAATAAGGATGATAAAACTCTCTTTCTTCTGTGGTATGGTATGCCTTGCCGTGTCTTTCCATGGTATGGTATGGTATTCCTTTCCTTGCCTTGCCATGGTATGTTATGGTATGGTATGGTATGGTATGCCTTTCCTTGCCTTGGCAATACATCATATGGTATGGTATGGTATGCATTTCCTTGGTATGCTATGGTATGGTATGGTATGGTATGGTATCCTTGGCATGGTATGGAAAGGTATGGTATTCCTTTCCTTTCCTTTCCATGCCATGGTATGGTATGGTATGATATGGTATCCTTGGCATGGTATGATATGATATGATATGGTATGACATGCCTTTCCTTTAGATTCCCTACCATGCCATGCCTCACATTGCCTTGTCTTTCCATGCCATGCCTTTCCATTCCATTTCCTTACCTTGCCATGCCTTGCCTTTCCATGCCAAGATTTTCCACGTCATTCCTTTCCTTTACATGCCATTAATTTCCATACCATGCCTTTCCATTCCATGGAATTCCTTGCCATGCCTTTCCATGCCTTTCCTTACCTCCACTTGTCATGCCTTGTCTTTTCATACCATTCCTTTCCATATCATGCCTTGCCATCCCATGCCTTTCCATGCCATGTCATGACTTCACTTTCCATGCCATGCCTTTCCTTTCCATGCCATTCCTTTCCATACCATGCCTTGCCATTCCATTTCCTTTCCTTTCCATGCCTTTCCTTTCCATGGCATGCTTTTCCATGTCATTCCTTTCCTTTACATGCCATTAATCTCCATACCATGCCTTGCCATGCCTTGTCACACATTTCCATGCATTTCCTTACTTCCACTTGTCATTCCTTGTCTTTGCATACCACGCCTTTCCATATCATGCCTTTCCATCCCATGCCTTTCCATGCCATGTCATGCCTTCACTTTCAATTCCATGCCTTGCCTTTCCATGTCATTCCTTTACATGTCATTCCTTCCCATACCATGCATTTCCATGCCATGCCATGCCTTGCCTTTCCAAGCCATTCCTTTCCATTCCATGCCTTTCCATGGCTTCACTTGCCATGCCTTGCCTTCACTTGCCATGCCTTGCCTTGCATTCACTTTCCATGCCATGCCATGTCATTCCTTGACTAAATGAACAAGTTTAATATGTAAATAATTCTTGTACTAAATGAAAAATTTTAGTGCGTAAAAATTACAATCAAAGGAGTCATTAAGTATGTAATTATACAACTTGTTATCCCATATATCTTATATAAAAATACTTGCATGAGAATTTCAATTTCATAACATAATCTCTCTTTATTCATATATCTAAGATATCATATATTTTCCAAAAATGGATTATCATAAGTAATAGGATTTACTTAGACTTACACCTGCACCTACACCTACACCTTGTCTTGCCTTGCAATGTCATGACATGCTTATCCTTGTCATGTCTTGCCTTCAATTTTCATGCCTTGACTTGCTTTTCCTTTCCTTGCATTTCCTCGCCTTTGCTTGCATTTCCATACCAACATGTCCATGAATGGCTTGAGGAGGTGAGTTGCAACTCAGGATAAAACTCAAATCAAAATTTGGATTGGAGAACCGTAAATTTCATTAGATCTGTAGCACGGGGTTTCAATTAGTGGGACCCCTCTACTGTCATTCCATTCACTGGAAAACCATTTGTTGGAGTATCTTGAGCACTAGGGTTTTTCTCAATGAGGCATAGTGCAATTTATGAAGAGGAGGTCGATTTTCAAGAAGACCGTGTCAGGAATTTGTGGGTAGTGTATTCACATGGTCCTTGGATAAACAAACTTGAGGGAGATTATATAACTTCGTTATACTATTCGGTTTCAATTTTATGCCCCTGAACCAAATTGACCACATGTCCCTAAATGGATTGAGGACACAAGATGAAACTCGTGATAAAACTCAAACTAGGACTCATATGGATGAACCATCAATTGCATTGAATTAAGAGAACTGATTTTCGGCTAGTGGGGCCCCTCCGTTGTCATTTAGTCCACTGGAAAACTGTTTTTTGGAGTATCTATGGAACTAGGGTTTTTCTCAATGAGGCATAGTGCAATTTTTGAAGAGGAGGTTGATTTTAAAGAACACTATTTAAGGTACTTGTGGGTAGTGTAGTTGCATGGGCCTTGGAAAAATAGACTTACGGGAGCTTACAGAACGTCCTTATGCCGCTCAGTTTGGATTTTATGCCTCCAGAGAAAATTGGCCACATGTCCCTAAATGGCTTGAGGAGGCAAGTTGCAACTCACGATAAACCTGAAACCAATAATAAAATGGATGAAACATCAGTTGCATTGGATCCGAAGCACCATGTTTTATCTAGTGGACCCCCTTTGTTGTCATTCCATCACCAGCAAACTGTTTGTTGGAGTATCTCCGACACTAGGGATTTTCTCAATGAAGCATAGTGAAATTTCTAAGGAGGAGGGAGATTTTAAAGAACACTGTGTTGGCAATTTTTGAGTAGTGTATTCATATGGGCCTTGGCCAAATAGACTTTTGGTAGCTTACAAAACTCCGTTATGCCACTCTTTTTAGATTTTATTCCCCCAGACCAAATTGGCCACATGTCCCTAAATGACTTGAGGAGACAAGTTGCAACTCATGATAAAAATTATACTAGGAATCAGATGGATGAACCATCAGTTGCATTGGATCCATAGCACCAGGTTTCATCTAGTGTGGCCCATCCTCTATCATTATGTCCACCGGAAAAACTTATGTTGGAGTATATCTAGCACTAGGGTTTTGTTCAATGAGGCAAAGTGCAATTTTTGAAGAGGAGGTTGATTTTCAAGAACAATGTGTCAGGAATTTGTGGATAGTGTAGTTCCATGGGCCTTGGAAAAACATACTTGTGATATATTAGGAAACTTTGTTATGCCACTTGGTTTGGATTTTATGCCTCGGGACCAAATTGGCCACATGTCCCTAAATGGCTTGAGGAGGCAAGTTGCAACACGTGATAAAACTCAAAACGAGACTTGGATGGACACACCATTAGTTGAATTGGATCTAGAGCACCATATTTAATCTAGTGGGGTCCCTCTGCTATCATTCTGTCCACCGGAAAACTTTTTTTTGGAGTATCTCTGGCACTAGGGTTTTTCTCAATGAGGGATATTGCAATTTTTGAAGTGGAGGATGATTTTCAAGAACATTGTGTCGAGCATTTGTGGGTAGTGTAGTTGTATGGTCCTTGGAAAAATAGAATTATGGGATCTTATGTAACTCCTTTATGCCATGTAGTTTGGATTTTATTCCCTCGGACAAAATTGGCCACATGTCCCTAAATGGCTTGAGGAGGAGAGTTGCAACTCATGATAAAACTCAAAATAGGACTTGGATGGATGAATTGTTAGTTGCATTGGATACAAATCATTGAGTTTAATCTAGTGGGACCTCTCCACTATCATTTTATGCATGGAAAAGAAATGAATTGCATGGGAAGGCAAGGAAAGGCAAGGTAAGGCTTGGTAAGGCACGGAAAGGCAAGGAAAGGCAAGCCAAGGAAAGGAATTCCATATAAAGTTATGGAAAGTCAAAAAAATGCATGGGAAGGAATGAAAAGGAAATGAAAGGAAAGGCGAGGAAAGGAATGAGAAGGAATGGAAAGGCAAGTGAAGTCATGGAAAGGAAATCATGACATGGCAAGTGAAGGCAAGTGAAGGAAATTTAAGGCAAGGCAAGGCATGGCATGGGAAGGCATGGAAAGGAAAGGAAATGAAACGCAAGGCATGGGAAGACATGGAAAAGAAAGGGATGGGAATGCATGGAAAGGAAAGGCATGGGAAGGCATGACAAGGCAAGGAATGGGAAGGAAATGCAAAGAATGGGAATAAAATGAAAGGAAAGACATGGAATGGAAAGGAAAGGAAAGGAAATGAATGGCAAGGAAATGAAAGGCATGAGAAGGAAAGACAAGGCAAGGCATGGCATGGCAGGGAAAGGCAAGGCAAGGCAAAGAATTTCATGGCAAGCATGGCATGGCAGGGAAAGGCAAGGCAAGGCAAAGAATTTCATGGCAAGGCATGGCAAGGCATGGGAAGGCATGGAAAGGTAAGAAGAGGAAAGGAAAGGAAATGCATGGCATGGAAAGGAAAAGAAAGGTATGGGAAGGCATGGCAAGGCAAGGAAAGGAAAGAAAAGGAAATTAGTGGAAAGGCAAGGCAAGTGAATGCATGGAAAGGAAAGGCATGACATGGAAAGTGAAGGAAAGTGAAGGAAAGTAAAGGAAAGGCAAGGCATGGTATGGGAAGGCATGGGAAGGAAAATCATGGAAAAACAAGGAAAGATAAGGAAAGGCATGGGAAGGAATGTCAAGGCAAGGCATGGGAAGGCAAGGAAAGACATGGAAAGGAAAGGCATGACATGGCATGGCAAGGAAAGGAAAGTTAAGGCATGGCATGGAAATGCATGGCAAGGAAACACAAGGAATACAAAGGAATGGCAAGGAAAGGAAAGGAAAATAAAGGCATGGCATGGTAAGGTAAGGAAAGGCATGGCAAGAAAAGTGAAGGTAACTGAATGTAAGGAAAGTGAAGGAAAGGAAAGGAAAGGCATGGCATGAAAAGGTATGACATGGCATAGCAAGGTATGGCATGGAAAGTGAAGGAAAGGCAAGACAAGGAAAGTGAGGGAAAGGGAAGTAAAGTGATGACATGACAAGGCAAGGCATGGCATGGCATGGCAAGGAATGACATGGCATGGAAAGAAAAGGGATGGCATGGAATGGAAAGGCACGACAAGGAAAGGAAAGGAAAGGCATGGAATGGAAAGGCATGGCAAGGGAACGCAAGGCATGGTAAGGCATTGAAAGGAAAGGAAAGGCAAGGAAAGGAAAGGCATGGAATGGCATGGTAAGGAAAGGATTTTTCATATCGAATGAGGGAAGTAGTTGTGAACCTCATTTCTTTCCTTCCTAACACTCTTTTTAGTTATGCACCTACTCCATCATGCTCCCATTTCCCATTCCCATACTCAAAATAGTTCCAAATGTGTGGTACCTTTATTTTTTTTGTGAAACCTACACAACCATTGAAATACATGAGAATTATTTAACTGGATTGTGCAACCATTTGACCAAATCCAATGTTGATCCATTTGTATGTTCTTCTCCTTGAGGTGATTGTAGAACAATTGAAAACAATGTTGTATGTAGGATAATTCATGGCACCAATCATTTCTTATGTAGAAGTGACACTCTTTCAATATAAATTTGTTTTATTCACTACTATATGGTCCATCCATGTAAGTGATATGGACCATTATGTTGACCTTCTCTGAGTGATAATATTGGTTTTGAATCTCATTTTTTGGTTGAAGGGTGTAGTTCTCAACAAAATCAAACACTGATAACACAATACCAACATGAAATGTATCTCTTCATATTCTAAAATGCTTGTCCTACCATCGAGCCACATGGACATGTTGAACATAATTTTGTGTCTTTTCTATGAATTCCTTCATGAAATTACAAACTCATACTTGGGAAGTAACCAATTGTATCTTTTTTCTTTCATGTCCTCCATCAATATTATATATCACATATTTAAAGCTTTGCATGGCAACCTCCTTTCTTCCCAATTCATACTCATTGCTTACATGGATGCACTTGCTCAGTAATGTCATTCCACCACACCTGGGGAAAGTCCCATATAAGCATTATTTTTTTATAAAATGTAAAACCCTCTGGTCTTGTACACAAGATGTTGTGAATAAAGTCTTTAGATAACAACGATAACATTGTAACTGAGCATTCCTGCAAAAGGGTTTTATGCAAAACATGAATGTGTGTGTGTGTGTGTGATAATAATAACTGTTAAACATCAAAATCACTCAGCTGGATAAGTGTCGCATGTTCCCCTCAATTGTCGTAAGTGTCGCATCTTCCTTACAACTTTCGCAAGTGTCACAAGTTGGTTACAAGTGTCGCAAATGATGTTCAAACATACTGCCATGACAAACGACACTAAGGAGACACTTAAAACATCTCATATGCTTGGTTTGAAGGAGAAGAACTGGTTTACTGAAGTCAAATAACTCTTGACACCTGAAAGGAGCTTTGAAACAGAGGTTCTGGGGGGGAGCGCTCCTCTATATCAGCTCTAGGAGCACTGACGCTCCCCTATAATGCTTCAGGGAGCGTTATAACACTCCCCTACCCCCTCTGAAGGAGCGCTACTCATCTTGAGAGAGTTGGTGCCCCTCCATGGCTTACCAAGGAGCGCTATAGCACTCTGATGCCCCTTCTAAGGGAGCGCTACCTAATTTGAGGTAGTAGTTGGCCCATTGAGGAGAATAAGGGGAGGATCTTTCGATATTAGGAGGTAGTTGTGCTCGAATTCTTGGTTTCATCAAGAAACCCCTGATCTAAGCAGAAGGTTCCCAAATTGTTCTAAATATAACTCAAGAGGTTAAGCTCCTCTTTACCTATATAAACAAGCTCTATGTTGGTGGAAAAGGGGAAGAACTGCTAGTATGAAAATTATGATCTTGGAGAAAATATACAGTCAGCTAAAGGAGAGTGATCAGTGAAGCTGTTGTTATCTAGGTTGTGGAGCTTTCAGGCAAGGGTTAGACGAAGAGGACTTCACGAAGTTGTCACATTCGCATATACGATTGTAAGTACTATTGTCGTTATTCTCATCAATATGACATGCTTGGCCTGTTTCTTTCTAGTTTGTGTCTAATGTCACATGAACTTATCATTAATTGATAGATCTGTTTTCAAGCTAATATCAATAGAGTAGGAAGCGGTTGTATCTTGTTTTGTCCACAGGATCCAGTGAGAAGCAAAGGATCGAAGCGCAATCAGGAGCATGCAGGGAAAAACATCGATAAAAGGGTACTTCTATCATCCTTCCTTCTAATGTGTTAGTTTAGATAGATTTGAAAGGAAGTTAGTGTCCATGTTAAGCATTTTCTGTCTAGATTTAGGGTCAAGCTCTTAGAGGCGATCTAGCTGTCTGCAGGGAGATTTTCCTACAACATAAACTGGTGACTCCACTAGGGATTTAGCCTTGAATCGAAACTTCTTGTTTGGATTTTTCTCCTCATTGACCTTGTTCTATCCCTTGCTTGTTTTAGACTTGGTTAAATCCTCTTTTGATTAGGTTCATGAGCTGATTGGCTCCTTACCTTATCACACTCAGCATAATTGTCGAAATTGAATTGCATTTTTTTGATTTTTTGACATTTCTGGGACTTTTAGACCCTGGCGCCCCTGTCCTAGTGTTAACAGAGCGCCAACACTTCCCATACCCTTGCACAGAGCACTATAATGCTCCTTTCCCTTGGAAACAAAACGCCAGCCTTTTTTAGGCCAAAAAACCTTCCAGAATTGTCCTGTTAAGGCTTTGCCTTTGTGTCTCCTCTGCTAAGTGACCTTGTGAGTCAATGTTTCTTCCCTTTTAGCCTTGACATCTGTCTTTTTGAAGAATAAACATCTTGTTAGTTGGATCTTGTAGCCTTCTTCGCCATTTTCATTGAGTTTTTCCTGTTGAGTGAAGTTCGAAACCCATGCATTGTTTTCTCTCCTCATAAACTGAGTAAAGACCCTGGTGAAGGTCATCAAACGCCTGCAGACTCCTTCATCCCGATTTCGGTCAAGATCATTTTTCTTCAATTTTTTCTTTTGGGTGTGAAGTTTTCTTTCCTCTTTGATTATTTCTTTTCTTTCACTTTTTCATTTTGATTGCTACGAAAGGGTGTATTGTTTGTGTGACTTTTGCTTGTGCTAGTTTGATTTGCATTCATATAAGAAAGATAATTAGCGAGACGAGCATTGTGTTGTATTGATCATCACTCATACGCAAACAATAAAACACATATTTATGATTGATTGTGCATATTAGAAGGCATTTAAAGGTTTTTTCATTACATCAGGATTTGATTGAGAAAAAGAATCGTTTGAGGGCATTCCTTATTTATGCTTGATTAGTGAAAAGAACTCTCTCTCTCCCTTAGCTAGATGTTCATCGAAAGGAAATGAATACTTATCATGTTCGATGCATTCTTTGGGTCTGAGTCATAATTCCATTTGTTTCACTTCCATGCAGCCCCTTTTGCGTAAAGAACAACCATAAAAATCAACGCTAATTAAAATTTATCTAGAACTTTTTCTTTTCTAGGATCCTCCACCAACAGTAGACTAGGCTTAGTACTTTGGATTAGGGTTGTGAGCATAACTCTCCAAATTCTCCAAAACAAACACTAGCATCCTGAGTTAGGGAGAGTCAAATCCATTTATTGTATAAGTCTGCCTAGGATACCCCTCTCACACAGGGGTTATGCACGAGGTCGCATTCGGGTGAGCTACGAGGACTAACCCTCTGTGGTTTAACTGATTGTGGTGGTCGGATCGTATTATGGGGATCAATTTGAGGTAAATCCACAATTATTGCGTGGAAGCCTTTTAGTTGATTTCGGGCTTGATACCCTGCCCGTACATTCGGATCGAACTGTCGACTGTTCCTGCCCAGGGGCTGACTGCGAATTGGTAACCTTAGTGGCCATAATATTTAGGGTCTTACACAAGGTGACGGTGACGGGAAGTCTTACTGTACCTGGATCAGACATTGGTCAAACTCACTCGGGCTCCTTGGAGGGTAAATCCACAATTACTGCATGGAAGCTTACACCAAGGTGTAAGTCAGTTAAGTAGGTCACCATTGTAACTATTCCGCCCTATCCCCACCCCTTTTGGACTTGATCATGCGACGTTGGATCTGATCACCAACTAGTACGATCATCAAAAGAAGATCATGTTTGCTTGGTTGTGATTCTTAGATTCTTTTAGCGTGTGTTGTTTCTTTTCGTTAGTTGGCCATAGATTTCTTTCGTTGACTCTTTTCCGCCAACATCGACCCTCCACGTTGCTCGCGGAGGCTACAAGAACTTCCTCCAAAAAATATGGAATGAAACACCCCTCTACCCCCTCATTCTATGGAGGAATCTCCTCAACAGAGCGAGGTTCATAACGCTACAACTTCCCAGGAAGAAGTTCCCATTCCTTTGGAGAATTTTCGAATTGTCTCAGAATCTCCATAAACTTATCGCATTTCGGAGGGGTACGAACGACAGATCCTCCACCTGAATTCCACTGGAGAATTTGTTTTCATCAATCCTTCTGACGTTTCGGTTGGGTCTTCTCAGAACCCTTTAACCAGTGACCCCTTTTGGACTGCGGACGTCGTTCGGAGCCCACCACACTTGGTATGAGATCTTTATGGGATAGGAGAAGGTGCCAACGCATATTTTTCCTATACTGTACCCCTAAATCACTTCATTGGTACCACCACTTTTACAACCACACCAACCGTTGGTCCGAAGATACCGTCCAATGGCCCAAGGCCTACAATTCCCCTCCAAACAGCCCATTCGACAATGGCCCCGCACATTCCAACTATCCCTTCCGACAATGCGGTAGTTAATCAAGCCCCGATTGCCACCCCTGTAACACCAAGACCTACTCTCCCTTTTTTATTTAGGGCAATGAACGCTTCTGTTACCACCACTGCCCAAACCACTACGCAAAATGTACCGGGAAGTTCCATACCTATCCAACAACCCGGAGGGACTGGCCTTGGTGGTCCTAACCCGATCGATGGCACCGGTCAGTCATTTACGTATGGCTCTCAGATCCTGGGAACTCCACCTCAAACTGGGGTGCACCCTCCCTCCGGAGGACAAATTCCATTCGGAGGGAACCCTAATGCTGGGGGGCATCCTCCCACCGGAGGAAAAATTCCATTCGGGGGACACCCTCATGCTGGGGGGCAGCCTCAATCCGGAGTAAACCATCAACCACAAGAACAAAATTTGTCTGCCTCACCTAATCCGTGGAGCGTCCCTTTTCAAGGAAACCCACATGCCTCCACAAGACAAAATGTTTAGACTCCGCAGCAACCCCCTTATGGACAAATGCCAAACCCACCCTATAATCCACAAAACCCATCCGGTTATCCTCCACTCACACATACTTTTCAAAACATCTCAAATGCTATGTACCTTGGTCAAAACCAACCTCACATGAGAGGGCCCATGAGTTATAATTATCCACATAACCCAGTATTGGGCCCCACTGGTGTTCCTCTGCCACACAAGCATTACCCACAAGTTAATCGACAACTACCTTTTCTAGCCACTCTGGACCTTCCAGACTTGTCTCGGTTAATGAATGATCCCATTTATCATTCTCCGGTTTGGCCAGCCATTCCAGCTAAACTTCCTTCTGATATCCCAAAATTTGACGGAAAGCTCGGAGAAGACCCAAATAATCACGTGATGACCTTCCATTTGTGGTGTTCATCCAACTCCCTCATCGACGATTCGATTCATTTGCATCTTTTCCAACGAACACTTACGGGTTCCACAACAAAATGGTATATTGAATTACCATGCGCATCGTTTCATGATTTCAACTCCCTTGCCATGTCCTTCCTCACACATTTTCAACTACCCATTCGATACGAGATGGGTACAGAACTATTAACCTCTCTTTGTCAGACAACTTCTATACATATCTCCAATCATATCCATGAATGGAGACGACGACGAAAGCTAATCAAAGCGGTCATTCCCGACCAATTGTTAGAAGAATGGTTCACCAAATCACTATTACCCCAGATTTCTCGTGATGTTGCCATGGGTGGCGTAGTCACCAAGGAAGAAGCCATCGTCCGGGCCCAGTACTTAGACTTAGTCTATTCACAATCCGGTACTCTATACGAGTTAATACCAAACGCTACCCATGCCACTAATGATCCATCCAAACCATCGACTGCTTCGCATGTGGATGGAATTATTGGCTCCGTCAAAACTCAATCTACTACCCAGTCTACTGGAACAATCCAGCAGCACACTTCCACGGCTGCTCCCAGTCCAACTGCACCCTCTTCTACCCCACCTCAAACTCAGGTTTCTGATCTGAATGCGGTCCAATCAACCCCTTCACAACAACTTGGGGGCAGGAAGAAAGTGAGAAAACCAAAGAAGAACAACAACAATGAGCAACCCAAGACCCAATTGCAAACCCCTACTGTCGGAAAACAACCACAATGGAAACTGAAATTCCCATGTCTCATTTGTGGTGACGATCACTACACTCGAGACTTCCCACATCGCAATGAAGTGGCCAAAATTTTCAAAGGAAATTCACAACCCGCTGTGCTCACTCAGCCTTTTTCGCAACAACAATCTTTGTTTGCACAAACCCCCACGCCGGGGGGAAGTTTCAACCAACCCCATGATGAGGCCTCGATGAGTGCCCATATTTACATGTTTAATGGAGTTAATCTAACAACCCGCTCTGTGACATATGACACACTGGTTAAACCTGATAAGTTGAAGATCGCTAATGGTTCTACATCAGACCCGTTACCATCCTCCATCAATCCTCCATCTGTTAGCCCTCCATCAAGGCCACTCCAGATTGATAAACCTTCTTTTGACTCCATCCTACGCCCTCCTAAGAGCACCATCTGGAAATCTACATTCAATCCTAATTCACGGGCTGCCCAAAACTACAACATCGTAGAAGATTTGGCCCAAGCCCTGTGTGCCATGTCCGCCTTGGAAGTTCTACAACATTGTCCCAACCAACGTAGAACGCTCTTAGCCACTATTGGCTCTTTTGATCCCGAATCATCAAACTACCTCACGTTTAATCTGGATGATTATCAACCACAACTCTCCCACCAGCTAGCTTTCCAAATCTATGTGGTTGTTCACAATCAACAAATCCACCGGACTATACTGGATGAGGGAGCCTCCACCTGTGTCATGTCCCTAGCATGTTGGAAAGGTTTGAAATCACCTTCCCTTAACAAATCCGCTACCATGTTACGTGCCTTTGATGGACGAGGTTTTCATCCCCATGGATTATTACAATCCTTAGCCGTTCAATTGGGCAAAAAAACCATTATTGTTGACGTCGAGGTGGTCGATGCCCCCCTCGATTACAACCTACTAATTGGAAGAAGTTGGTTCTATGCGATGACCGTCATCACCTCTTCGGTGTTTCGATGTGTACAATTCTCCCATCAAGGAAAAATTGTTACCATTGATCAGATTGATTTTTTCACACCCGATGCTCCCATCCCTGCTACCAACAACATTCCCTTTCTGGGAGACCACCCGGTTACATATGAAAGAGTTGGTGTTGTCTTATTGAAATATTCTAGCCTCATGGGTACCTTCCCTACACCACTTCCACCTACCACACATCATATTGCCACTGTCAATATGATTTTGACTATGCCGTATCAATCCTTGGAATCATCAGACCCTTGGGTTGTGCCTAGTCCTTTGGAATTTGATGTGCTCGGGGACACAATGCCTTTGAGCCCAGCCGAGGCCGCATACGTAGCTATTCAATTAGCTTCTCCCTCTTCGAACACTTCACATTCATTGGCACCCGATACTTATTCGGTGCCCTCGTGGTTAGATTCCCTATCATCCATCGTTGATTACATTTCCCAAATTTTTCCTTCGGACGAATCTATCATGGAAATGCTTAGCATCGACGATCTGCCCTGGGATGACAACCACCATCGATCCTCTTTTATTCCACCTTTGGAAGAAATCCAATACATACGATCTGTCTTCCCCCCCAATATTACCGAAGCTCCGCAATCTCCTATCCTCACACAAGATGCTCTCTCTGAGGGGAACATGGGTAACATCTCTACTACGGTCACAATTGACATTTCAATCAAAGAAGGTGTCGTGGAAAACATCAACCTTGGTGCTAATTGCACACTCAATCAAGTGGTTTCTTACACCACTTTATTTAAGGAATTTCGCGATGTCTTCGCATGGAGTTACAAGGAAATGCCCGGGATCGACCCTTCGATCGTCGCACACGAAATCAAAACTTACCCTGACGCGAAACCAGTTCGGCAAAATCTTCTCTTGGTTCATCCCAAGAAAATCGCAGCTATAAAGGCAGAAGTTGAAAAACTTCTAAAATCTGGTTTCATCTATCCCGTCCCTTTAACCGAATGGGTCTCCAACCTTGTTCTGGTTGCTAAAAAACAAGGAACCATCCGTGTTTGCGTTGACTATAGAGATCTCAACAAAGCTTCTCCTAAGGACAACTACCCTACGCCCTTCATTGACCAAATCATCGATAATTGCACAGGAGGCATAATCTTTTCTTTCATGGATGGCTTTTCTGAATATAACCAGATTGAAATCTTGCCCACGGATCAACACAAGACATCCTTTATCTGCCCTTGGGGAACTTTCGCCTACCGAAAGCTACCTTTTGGCCTTAAAAATGCTGGAGCCACTTTCCAGCGAGCCATGTCGTACGCTTTTCATGACATCAAACATATCGCAGAACCGTATCTCGACGATTTGCCCGCACATTCTCTAAATCGATCCGATCACATTAATCATCTACGCGTGATTTTTCTGCGATGTAGGTTCTACCGTATTCGTGTGAACCCACACAAATGCATTTTTGTTGTCGAATCTAGTCGACTCCTCAGTTCATTGTCTCCAAATATGGGATTAGGGTGGACCCCTTAAAAATGAAGGCCATATTAGCCTTACCTCCACCCACCAATTTAACCCAACTCCAAAGTTTACAAGGCAAAGCAAACTTTCTTCGCCGCTTCATCTGCAATTATGCCAAGATCACTAAAGGATTCATGTGGTTACTGCAAAAGAACATCCCTTTCATCTGGGATGACGCAGCTCAACAGGCATTCGACGCTCTCAAGCATGCTTTGACCCATGCACCTTTGTTACATCCCCCTGAATATACAAAGGATTATATCCTTTACTTGGTCACTTCTACTTCCACCATCGCAATGGTGTTAGTCCAAGAAGACTCCAACGACGAAGAACATGTGATTTATTATCTAAGCAATATTTTATCTGGACCCGAACTCAGATATTCGCATGTCAAGAAACTGGCTCTGGCAGCCGTCATCGCTGTCCAAAGGTTCCGCCACTACATCTTATTACGCACCACCACGGTAATTGCAGACTCCGACCCCATGTACCACATCTTGACACGTCAAGTACTTGGGGAAAAATATTCAAAATGGATCATTATTCTTCAAGAATTCGATCTTGAGTTTACAAAGGCTAAAGCCAAAAAATCCCTGTTGTTTTTCGAGCTCATCTGTGCTCTCCCTCATGCCGATGAAAACATCGAACCTAGATATTCTCTTCCTGATGAATCTCTCTTCCTCATCAGCACCTCTGATCCTTGGTACAGAGATATTATCCTCTACCTTCAAACACAACGTTTTCAGCCCAACATCTCTCGCGAAGAGCGTCGACGCATTCGTCATCACTCTCGTCGTTATCTCATCCTCGACGACACTTTATATCGCCATGGTATCGACACCATCCTGCAACAATGTTTGACTCACGAGGAGGCTGAACGTGTTTTGAACGATTGTCACCTTGGTGTCTGTGGCGGTCACCTTTCCGGGATGGCCACAACCCAAAAAATCCTACGTGCCGGCTACTTTTGGCCCTCGATTTTCAAAGATTGTATCAAGGCTATCAAGAAATGCCCACCCTGCCAAATCTTTAACAAGAAGGCACGCACCCACCCTATGGCGCTGCACCCTATTATCGCCATCGACCCCTTTGCCAAATGGGGCATCGATTTCATGTAGCGTAAACCTACCTTAGCCGAGGGGCACGGTTACATTATCATCGTCGTTGACTACTTCACCAAATGGGCGGAGGCTATGCCTACCTTCCTGAATGATGGCCATACAGTAGCTCTATTCCTTTTCAACCACATCATAGCTCGTTTTGGTGTACCACGTGCCATTGTCACTGACCATGGTGCACATTTTAAAAACCAGATGATGAGCGAGTTACATGCCAAATTGGGTTTTCTCCATGAAAACTCATCCCCTTACTACCCTCAAGCAAATGGACAAGTTGAGGCTATTAACAAAGTCCTAAAAACCATGATCCAATGCATGGTAGGGGAAAACAAGACATCGCGGCATTTACAATTGTTTTCCGCTCTTTGGGCCTATCGCACCTCTGTGAAAACCTCAAATGGATTCACTCCTTTCCAGTTGGTCTATGGCATTGAAGTCATCCTACCAATCGAGTGTGAGATCCCATCACTCAAACTGAAAGTAGAACTCCTGCATCATACTTCCGCAAAAGAAGAACGATTTTTGTATCTTTCCCAACTGGACAAAACGCGTCGCGATGCTGCTCTCGCCAATGAGGCACATCCAAAATGAATTAAAAGTAAATATGACAAATCCGTCCACCCTCGGACTTTCGCGGAAGGAGACTTAGTCCTTGTTTACGACCAAGCTCAAGATAAATTGGGGACAGGAAAGTTAGAACCCATGTGGCACGGTCCCTACATCGTGAAACATGTCCTACATAAAGGTGCCTACGAATTAGTTGATCGTGATGGAACCTCCCTGGGAGAGCCCCAAAACAGGCTTTACCTCAAGAAGTACTATGCCTAGATCACCTAGCATTTGTACTTTGTACATTATTGTATTTAGTTTTGGTGTGTCTATTTCTTTTGCGTGCTCGAGTCTTTACCATTTCCACTCATGACTGTGCCTGTGTTTTCATGCACAGATGACGTCCTCCTTTACTATCTTTTTTGGGTTCGCGGATGGCGCTAGCCGACATACCCGGAACATTGCTTCAGCAGCTTGGGTTATTTACCAATTTGACCAGGTGGTGAGCTCAGGAGACATTTTTTTAGGACCAACAACCAACAATATGGTAGAATATCATGCTGTCATTGGACTGCTGACCCAAGCCTCCTCTCTAGGTATCTCTCGCATCATTATTTACTTAGATTCCCAACTGGTGGTTTGTCAACTCAACCGTATCTACTCTATCCGTAGTCCTATCCTGCTACGCCTACACTTGCAAGTTCGTCATATTGAACGAATGTTCGATTACATTGAATATAGACGCATTCTGAGATAACTTAATAGTGTTTCAGATTCATTAGCTAATTATATCATGGATTGGTATCTTGCCCACATATAATATTCGAGGAAAGAAAAACTGTACATTACATGTAAATTAAAACACATCACAGACATCATCATGTACAAATCATTGGCATCATAAAAAATCA
>JZKD02S1672807.1:1083642-1097838 GCA_000966675.3 Picea glauca
TTGTGATGTCTAAGTAATTCCATGTCTAGGTCTTACCATGTATAGGCATATGAGGGAGAGAGAGGGAGACAGACATGGGGGGTAGAGATGGAGAGTGAGAGTGAGACAGAGGGGGGGGTTGATATAGGAGAGGGAGGACAAAGATAGAGAAATAAACAAATTCTATAAATGTGTGCACATTCCTAGAGTGCATGCATTCTCTTAGAACGTGTGTGCACTCCTATAGCGTGTGCACGCTCCTAGAACATGTGTGTGCTCTTAGAGGATGCACATGCTCATAGAACATGTGAGCACTCTTAGAGTGCGTGTGTGCTCTTTTGAATTCAAATTTTTGGGCGGGATTGACAAGGGGTATGTTGACTTGGTTGGCTCATATTTAGGTTCGGGATGACAAATTAAGTGGTTTGGTTTGCAAATTGGTAAAAAATTCCATTTTTGTGAATAGTTCTCTATATCTTTGTCTTTGATATTATTTTTCTATAGGATTAACAATTTAGTTATTGATGAAACTATATAGATAGATCGAGTCGGCTATGCAACTTTCAAATATATAATATTTTTTTTAAATAAATATTGTTTACTATTTTAATCTACTTTTCGTCTTCACCTATATCAAAATCCTAGAATACATACCTCTCTTAATTATACTATAACTTTTTCTTGTCTTAACCATCTCTCTTAATTATACTTTTCAAAAGGAGCTTTACGAAAAAAATAATCAATATATGATGAATCCAATAATATTATGAAGGATATGCTTTGGGTTAATCACAAATGATATCTAAAGACACATCACCTGTCTCATTAAAATTATGGTTAAATTCATTTTAAAATTTATATTTTAAAAGAAAGGATCTTCGAAACAAGTAGGTTTTAAAGAACATTAAAATTGAGTGACTTTTCCCTAATTGAATTGAATCCCAACCCTAATAAATGATTGCAGGAAATCCAAATCTGATTTTTATTTTTAATTTCAATGACTTATAATTATAAGCTTTCTCACGAGTGAGAGTGAGAGCGATGAAGGACGTCTAATGTATTCAACAAAGGATTTCCATATGTGGACACAAAAAATACATTGAGTAATTAGATAAGAGTAAAATAAACCTTCTTATTAGTCCTTGCTCCGCGGGTTGGAGGGACTAATTAAAGGAGTTGTCTAACTATTTTATGAAATGTTTTTTTTTTTTTTTTTTAATTCGGGGACATATAAATATGCACGAAATCACTATTTTTTATTGTTTAAGATCCATTTCTGAATGCATAAATGGATTCAACATGTTGAAAAATCCTTGGGGAACTAGGATTATACAAAAATAATCACCAAAATTTGCAGATCTAACAATTTCACCAAATTTCAAGGAGAGGTCCCAAAAAATATCACTAGAAAAAGTCATTTCATAGAACATTTAGACTACGGTCTAATTAACATTGATATCGATTGTAGTGTTTTATGAATAATTAACATTGAAATCGATTGTAGTGTTTTATGAAATAACACTCATATATGGCATATGGCATATTCCCTCTGATACTAGTGAAATAAAAAGGAAAGAATTAACAAGAAACTATGATAATGTGAGGTAAGCACCAATATGATAAAGTGGGGTATGAAATAATCTATAAAACTTATTAGAAGAGATGGAAGAGAGAGCCATTGTATTGTAAGGATAATTGGGATATAAAATAATCTGTAAAGTCTCAAGGAAGAGAGAGCCATTGTATTGTAAGGATAATTGTAAATTTCCTTTAGTGGGCTATAGTTGTATAGATCTTGACCATCGCCTCAGTTGTGAATATGTAAATGAGTATTTATTGCAATAATCTTAGTGGTAGGATGATTTTAATTATGATATGAAAGAACTAGAATAATTTGGAGGGAAGGATCAAGAAGCCCCTTCATGTATAAATTTATGTAATGTATTCCCATAAGTGGTTGTTGAAAAAAGGTTTTTGGATTGGTGTGGAAAGAAGCCGAGAGCTGTTGAAATCTTTGTGAATATTTTCTGAAGGAATATAATAAAAGAGAATTGATTTCAAATATCTGAGCATGCTTGTCTATGAGTAACTGGGTAATTCTATGTTATCTATTTTTCTATGGTTACATGTTTTTGTGTGTATTTAATGGTCGAATCAATGAACCTTTGATGTTCTATAAGTTTCAATTGTTTCTCTTCTGAAATCCTGGTACAAGGAGTGTTGAAAAAGTTCCAAAGAGGGCAAGCACAAGGAGTGCGCACGATACTTTTATAAGTCACAAGTTCTAGGAGGGGGAAAGTGCAAGGAGTTCACAGAGCCATCATTTCATCTAAAAGTGTCGAAAATCTCAGGATAAAGAGCATGGGTGCTAGGAGGGAATAAGAATTAATTTGGAGGGACAACAGGCCAAGACCCTTTGAAGTTAAAGAATTCCAAAATCATGAGAAGTAGCTCAAGTGTGCGCCAGAAGACAGTCTAGGTTCTAGACTGAGGACTAGTGCAAAGTGTGTGTGAAATCCTAAGTCATTTAAATATTGGTAAATATCAAAAAGAATAGCAAGATTTAGTTCCCAAAGGTAAGAATCTATTTTGTTTGAAGGTTAGGTGTATGAGATCCACTCAAGGATGAGTCATATCTAAGAAAGGAGCATGGTCGTTAACCTATGAAGTCCTTCAAACTTCATTGTTCCAGAGAATTCAAAGTAGTGTTGCAATGGAGAGAAAAAATCTCGAAGTACCAAAGCTCAAAGTGCATCTTGGTTGTCAGCCAAAAGTACATGTGTCCACAGATTAAACATGGTTCAGAGTTCGGTGCTCCTGAAAATCTTGTGAAAAAATTGTTTTGGATAAAAAATCCCCAGAGGCCTGAAGTCGAAGTGGACCCTAGCCATTAGCACAGATCTCAGAGTTTGGGATTCGACACTCTGGAATATTTGAGGTGTAATTTGGTTTGGGTCAAAAATCCCTAAAGGTCGCAGTCCATCTCGACTGTCCGATGGTGTGGACAGTAGATCGTTGATCGAGACCCCTTCATGTGTTCACAGTTTGAAACTATGGAAAATTTGTTGGTGAAAATTGTGAGAAGCTCCGAAGTCCCGAAGCCCAAATTAATTCTAGACCATAGATCTAGAACAGAGCAGAATCGTAGATCCCTAAGCTATTCAGAAATTCAACCTTCATGAGTTTGAAAGTATTGTGTGTTGGAGAGGGTAAAACTCTCGAATCCCAGAGTCCTGAAATATCTTTGAGTCATATATATCGACGTGTAGTGTGAGTCGTTGATCCATTTTTTTGTTCGTTTTTTCATGAATTCGACATTCGGGAGAATTGTAGTGTGTTGTTGGTAGAACTCTTGAAGCCCAGAGCTCTGAATTGTCAGAGTTCTCTCCCTTTAAAATGTTTATCCTATGTTTTTTTATCGATGTCACGTGTAACTCTCTGATGGAGTAATAGGACCCTCGAGAAGGTGAATTTATGTGTGGGGAAAAGAAAAAAATGCCTGTGGTATACAATTTTGGGGGTTCAGTAAGGACCCGAGAGATAATTAAGCTCCCTTGTGAGAACAATCCTAGACCGAGAGGTCGCCTGAGCCCTTGGGAGTGGTGGGGGTTTGAATCAAGTGGTATCAAAGTGGGAAATAAGTTATGTGAGAAAAATAAAATCTAGAATGATGCCACCGAGAAGACGCAGGAAGAGACATGTAGTCAATGCAACCATGGAATAGGAAATGAGACAACTTCGTGCAAGGTTGGACACCATGGAGAAAGAACAAATAAGAGCACCAGAATTTGGTGACGTCGGTGAAGATGAAAGTGAATATGTAGAAGAAGAATAAGTTGCAGGAGAACAAGCAACAGATGAGAGATTGTTGAGGGATATTGTCAAGCTGGGAACTAGAGCAAAGATGGAAGTCCCAATGTATGAAGTTAATTTGAATGTAGAAGAATTGCTTGACTGGATAAGTGATTTAGACAAGTACTTTTACTATGAGTAAATTGACTATGATAAGAAAGTAAATCATGTAGTGACTAGACTAAAGGGACATGCAGCTTTATGGTGGGATGAGTTGCAAGCTGGTAGAAGGAGGAAAGGTAAGACCAAAATCAAGAGTTGGGAAAGAATGGTAGCTAAGCTCAAGGCTAATTTCATACCCAAGGATTATCAGTTAAATTTTTTCAGGAAGTTGCAAAATCTAAGACATAAATGTTTGTTAGTGAAAGAGTATACCGAAGAATTTTATAAGTTGAACATAAGAGGAGGACACATGGAGAATGATGAAGAAAAATTTGCTAGGTACATTAATGGATTGAGGTACAAAATATATGATAAGATTACCATGATGACAATGAGAACCGTGGAATATTCTTATCAGGTAGCACTGAGGGCAAAAGAAAATTTTGCAAGGAAGCAAAGTCAGAGGAACAGGGGAAAGAATCCTAACATAGGAGAAGGAACCATAAGAGAAACGTTCCAGAATGCAGGAGATGAAACATGTAGCTCTAATAACTAGATAATTAGAGGAAAAATCTCTATAGGAGGACATTATGGAGAAAGAATCCCTTTTCCCAGAGGTAGAGGAAGAGGCAAAGGAGGAGAAGTGAAGTGTAATTCCTATGGAAAAATAGGGCACATGTGTTGGGAATGTTGTGAGAAGAAAAATGCAGGAGTTAAAGGAGCTCACATTTTTGAAGCGGAACATAGGAATGTGGAGACAAAGATGAAGGCATAAGAAACATGATAAGGAATATCACTCATGATGAGGAAATATCTTGTAAATCTAGAGAAAGAGGTACGAGAACTAGTCCAGAGGAACAATTTGTTCAGAACTTCTTACAAGACCAGAGACAAGGTATGCAAGGTGATAATATATAGTGGGAGCATTGATAAGTTAGTATCCAAGAAGATGGTGGAAAATCTAAATTTGGAAACAAAAGCACATCTAATTCCATACAGGATGTCATGGTTGGAGAAAGGACATCAAGTCATGGTATGTAGACGGTGCAAAGTTGAGTTTAAAATATGTGGTTATAAGGATGAGGTTTTATGTGATGTCATACCCATGGATGTTTATCATGTTCTATTGGGGAGACCTTGGAAATATGACAGGAATGTCGTACATGGTGGGAGAAAAAATAATTATACCATTGAGAAGAATGGGTGTAAACATATGTTATTTCCAATAGAATATAAGGGGGTTAAAGAGGAGACTAGTTCGAGCATACTTCTCATGAGTGGGAAGGAACCTTTGAAGGAAGAATAAGATACTCAGTGTTGTAGTATGAGGATAGGAAAGATCAGTATATCTCTTATAATGAGATTCACAGGTGCTCGTACTTATGAGGAAGTGATGTAGGAGGCATCCAGGGAAGAGGCCAAGGAGCCAAAGGTTTTTAAAACTAACAGTTTGTGTGTGATGACAGATGTAACAGAAGGGTGGTCATTAGAGACTGCAAAGAAAGGGAGAGTGGACATAAGCCAAGTTTTTTTCAAAAGGAAAAGAAACAAGATGAGACTCGCATAGTTGTGAGCCAAATAAATTCCCAAGTAAAGAATTCAGATTATATACTCACTCAATTGGAGAAGGAGTTAGAGATGCTGGAGAATTGGTCAAACTATCCAAGGATAGGCGAAGAATACTAGAGGAATGAAATCATAAAGGATAGCAAGGGAAACCTTCAGGAGTGAAAAATTTCTGAAGAAATAAATAAGAAAGAGAAACAACCAATGGGTAGCAGCAACAAAAACCTACAACAAAGCAATTGTCAGGAGTCAAAGAGAGAGTTGCAACAAAAGAGACCAACTGAGGATCTCATGGACTCTAAGGAGAGTTTATATCAACATGTGGAGGTGTTGATAGAGGACTTAAGTGAGGCCATAGGGCCCCATGTTTTTAAAACTGACAACATGTGTATGGATGCAGGTTCAAGTGAGGGTGGACAACCATTCAATGATTCCATAGAGGAGAAGGAGAAAGAAGAAATGCCTCTCAAAGACGTTGAGGGAGTATAGTTACTAAAAGATGTTGAACAAGGAGAAAAGGATGCAAAGGATGATGACCAACATGATGAAATGATTGAAAAATGATGGAAAGAGATTGAGTTACTGGAGAACCTATTAAAAGAGCCTACAGGTGGAAATGAGATTGTAGCTGGAAAAGTGGCATATGAGAGCAGACAACAACTTGAGGAGAATTCCATGCAACATTTTATTGGAGACATGAAAGAAACATAAGATAGCAGTGTGGCAGTAAACAACAACAAAATCATTGTAGTGCAATGCAACATTATGTTCCAGTTGTAGTCAAGGATGGAAATTGAAATTTAAGTGATAAGAATATTTATGTTGAATATGTCTCAGAGAAGACATGCAGAAAAAATTTACATCAACAACATCAGGAGACAGGTGAGAAAGGTAAAGTGCAAAAGCAAATCTAGTGGGGAATTGCAGAGTAAGGTATGGAAGCCTAGGAGACTAAGGATATCCATGAAGAAAAGATGTTTCAAGACAAATGGGCAACCACAATATTAATTTTTGGACCGAGGAGGATATCAACAGTAGAAACAAAGGAGCCATGAGTAGGAGCTCATGATTTTTGTAAGCAGAGGAGTATAATACAGGAGAAACACTTCAACTCAGTAGCATGCTAACAACCAGTGTAGTAGCTCACTAGTAGGGAGTAGATCCCAAGGACAAAGAAGCACCAACCTTCTTGTTTTGTTTTGAATCCGTAATTTAATGTAATAAATTTTGTAAATGTTCAAGGAAGAGAGAGCCATTGTATTGTAAGGATAATTGTAAATTTCCTTGAATGGGATATAGTTGTATAGATCATGAGCATCACCTCATATTTGAAGATGTAAATGACTATTTATTGTAATAAACTTAGTGTTAGGATGCTTTTAATTATAATATGAAAGCACTAGAATAATCTGGAGGGAAGGCACGAGAAGACCCTTCATGTATAAATGTACGTAATGTATGCCCATAAGTGGTTGTTGAAAAAAGGTTGATGGATAGTTGTGGAAAGAAGCTCAAAGCTCTCGAAATATTTTTAAATATTTTCTGAAGGAATATAATAGAAGAGAATTTCTTTTAGATCTCTAAGAATGCTTGTCTATGAGTAAGTAGGTAATGTTATGTTATCTATTTTTTTGTGTTTATATGCATGTGTGTGTATTTAATGGTTGAATGAATGAAGATTAGATGTTCTGTAAGTTTCAATTGTTTCTCTTCTGAAATCCTGGTACAAGGAGTGCATAGTGCCCACGTAAGGAGTGTGAAGGAAGAGTCATTTACAAACTCAATATCTTAGGAGATATAGTGCGAGTTTACACAGAGAAAGTGCAACGAGTGAATATAGACTCGTTGTTCACCGGGCCAACACTTAGTGAAGTGTTGAAAAAGTTCCAAGGAGGGTGAGCGCAAGGACTGTGCATGAGACTTTTATAAGTCCCAAGTTCAAGGAGGAGGAAAGTGCAAGGAGTGCATGGAGCCAACGTTTCATCTAAACGTGTCAAAAATCTCAGGAGAAAGAGCATGGGTGCCAGGAGGGAATAAGAATTAATCTAGAGGAACAAACGACCGAGACCCTTTGCAGTTAAAGAATTCCAAGCTCAGGAGAAGTAGCACAAGTGTGCGCCAAAAGACAGTCTATGTTCTAGACTAAGCACAAGCGCAAAGTGTGTGTCAAAGCCTAAGTGCTTTAAATATTGGTAAAGCTCAGGAAGGATACCGAGATTTAGTTCTTAAAGGGCAAAATACCTTTTATTTGAAGTTTGGGGGGACGATATCCACTCAAGGAGGAGTCAGATCTTTCATAGTCGTTAGATCTAAGAAAGGAGCATGGTCACTAAACTACGAAGTCATTCAGACTTTGTTGCTCCAGAGTATTCGAATTATTTTTGTAAGGGTAAGAAAAAATCACGAAGTCTCGAAGTTCAAAGTGCATCTTGGTCATCTGTCACAACTACACGTCTCCATAGATTAAGTGTGGTTCAGAGTTCAGTGCTCTAAAAAATCTTGGACGAAAATTGTTTTGGATCAAAACTCCTTGGAGCGCCTAAGGTCGTAGTGGATCCTGGCCGTTAGCACCGGGAACATGTGTCGACAGATCTCAAAGTTCGAGATTCAGCACTCCAGAAGATATGGGGTGTAATTCAGTTTTGGTTGAAAATCCTTAAAGGTCTGAAGGCCAGAAGTCCATCTCAATCGTCTGTTGGTGTGGATTCCTGGACCGTTGATCGAGACCCCTTCATGTGTTTGGAGTTCTGAACTGTGGAAAGTTTGTTGGTGAAAATTGTGAGAAGCTTTAAAGTCCCGGAGCCTGAAGTAATTCTAGGCCATAGATATAGAACGAACTCGGACCGTAGATCCCTACGTTATTTGTAAATTCGCCCTTCGTGAGTACGGAAGTATTGCGTGTTGAAGAGGGTAAAACTCTCGAATCTCGGAGTCCTGAAATCTCTGTGAGTCGTAGATTTTGGCACGTAGTGTGAGTCATTGATCCCTATCATTGCTCGGTTGTTCCCAAATTCTGCATTTGGGATAATTGTAGCGTGTTGTTGGTAGAACTCTCAAAGCCCAAAGCTTTGAAGTGCTAGAGTTCCCTCCGTTTAAAATGTTTGGCCGACGGTTTTGGCCCGAGGTCACGTGGAACTCTCCTCTGGAGTAATAGAACCCTCGCGAACGTGAAATTATGCGCAGGAAAAAGAAAAAGATGCATGTGGTATATAATTTTGAGGGTTCAGTAAGGTCCCGAGAGATAATTCAAATCTTTTGTGAGAATGATCCTATACTGGGAGATCGCACGATCCCATGGGAGTGGTGGGGGTTTTCATATAGAATCAGAGAGAGAGAGAAATAGCAGGGGGGTAAAGAGAGAATGAGAAGAAAGGGGGATACAGAAGAAGAAAAGAGCGAGAATAGAGAGAGAAAGAGGGGCAGAGAGAGTGAGACTGAGACTAACAACAAGGAGAGAGAGAAAGGGTGGAAGAGAGAGGGGAGTGAGGGAAAATGGGGCATAGAGAGAGAGAGTGAGAGAGAGAGGAAGAGGGGTGGGATATAGAGGGATTTGGTGTGAGAGTCTAAGGCATGTCAAGGTAAGGTATAGCTTTAGGTCTTTCCCTGTGTTGTGATGTCTAAGTTTTTCCATGTCTAGGTATTACCATGTATATGAATGTGAGGGAGAGAGAGGGAAACATACAGGGGGTTAGAGACGGAGAGTGAGAGTGAGACAGAGAGGGGGGAGCAGGGTAGATGTAGGAGAGGGAGGAAAAAAATAGAGAAATAAATTATTTTTAGGAGCGTGTGTGCACTCCTAGAATGTGTGCATGCTCCTAGAATATGTGTGCACTCTTAGAGCGTGCACACACTTCTAGAACATGTGCGCGCTCTTAGAGTGTGTCTTCTCTCTTTTGAATTCAATTTTTTTGGGCAGGATTGACAAGGTGTATGCTGACTTGGTTGGCTCAGATTTAGGTTCGAGATGACACACCTAGTGGTTCAGTTTGCAAATTGGTAAAAACTTTCATTTTTGTGAATAATCCTCTATATCCTTGTGTTTGACGCTATTTTTCTATAGGCTAAACAATTCAGTTGTTGAAAAAACTATATACATAGATCGAGTCGGCTATGTAGATTTCAAATATATAATTTTTTTAAAAATAAGTATTGTTTACTATTTTTAATCTATTTTTGTCTTCACCTATATCAAAATCCTAGAATACATACCTCTCTTATTTATACTATAATTTTTTCTTGGCTTAACCATCTCTCAAATGAGTTATATGTGGTACTATAGGAGACCAATACCTATGATATAAAAAAATGTTTTGATCATGTTAATACCCTATTAGCCAGCACGAACAAAAGACATTGTAATTTCATGCATATGTTGAATTTGATTATTTAAAAAAAATATTAAATTTCCAAAAAATACACTATACAAGAAAAATGGGTTCTCTACAAGTATACAAGTTTTTGGAATGAAATTTCATCGTTAATAATAATAATAATCTATTTTTAAGGTCACGGCCAAGCCAAGCCTGCACACCCCCCTCTGCCTAGCGATTTGACTGGTAAAATCTACGAAGGTATACATACCCTACCTGTGACCTCTTAAGAGGAAACACATGTTCTTAACCATTAGGCCCACTCAACACCTACACGAAAAAAAACATATACCTTATATTTTGTTGGAAAAATAAGATACCATTGTTAGAAAAAGTCAAATTCGAACTAGTTATTCACAATTTCTATGAATAAAAGTTATATATTAGGAAAAATAATTCAATTTCCTACGTTTCATATTCTTACACCATATTCAAATTCATTGTAAAAGTACCTTGAATCCCTCCAAGTTAACATATTGTTTTTTTTTTCATGTTTGCATTGCCACTAACCTATCATGAGATACCATCATTAGGTGACACTCACCCTTAAGTATATGAAAAATACATCAAAGTTGTAAAAACATTATTTTATATAAAAGTTAGAAAACACCACCTAATAATACTATATAGCTACTAACTATTTAGTAATAAATAATAGTTCATGCTTTACATCAAGGTTGTTATTAACATTAAGTACTTTGTATTATGTTGATAGTAATAAATAATAGTTCATATTTTACATCAAGGTTGTTGTTAACATTAAGTGCTTTGTATTATGTTGATAGTAATGAAACGCCCTAGACCTTAAATCAATTTGTGGTTCTACTGAATAATTTGAGAGGAGAACATTCTATTTTTAAAAAAGTATTGAAACATAATAGAGAAGAATAATATTTTGCAAAACACATTTTAAAGAATAAGACAAAAATATCAAGACTAAAAAAATAAGCAATATGAAGAAGAAAAAATGTGTGACATCTTACCATTAACATAGTGCATTATAGAAGGAAAAGTGTAAAAAAATAACAAGTTTGGAGTCTTTGCCCAGACAGAGTCCAAAACGTCATATGAAGGAAAAGTGTGCAATCTTACCATTGGAATAGTACATTATACAATGCAAAATGTACAAGAAATACTTTGAATGTAAAACTGCCGCCAACTAGAGAATTCGTTGAATAGTTCAAACCAAGTTGATGGACTTCGCTACATGAATAAGGATCCTTTTCAACTCGCATGTCAAGGTACGACAATGCGTAGTTTTTTCTTTATATGGATTATATTTAGAGTAACTTTGACTAAAACCTATTAAAACTCAACGAAAGTTTAGAATGTATATCGACTTGTTACATAATAATTTATGTAACAAATTTTAAATTTCTACTTTTGCAAAATGAGCTTTACGAACACAATAATCAATATATGATGAATCCAATAATCCTATGAAGGATGTGCTTTTGGTTACTCAGAAATCAGATCTTAAGACACATCACCTTTATACGATGAATCCAATAATCCTATGAACGATGTGCTTTGGGTTACTCACAAATGAGATCATAAGACACATCAACATCACCTTTTTAGTTAAAATTATTGTTAAATTCATTTTAAAATTTATTTTAAAAAAAAACGGATCTTGCGAACAAGCCCTCATTGAAGTGAAGCCTAACACTAATAAATGATTGCAGGAAATCCAATTCCAATTTTTATTTTTAATTTCATTGAATTATAATTATAATAATTGAGGGATGGAGGACCTCTAATGCATTCAACAGAGCCTTTTCATATAAAATTAATTACATTGACTAATTAGTTAATAGTAACATAAATCATCTTATTAGTACTTCCTTTGTTGGCTGTAAGGATTAAGTAAAGGTGTTGTCTAATTATTTTATGAAATGATTTTGTTTAAATTTTGGGACATATAAATTTACACTAAATCACTATTTTTATTATTTAAAATCTATTTCTGAATGTATAAGTTGATTCAATATGTTGAAAAATCCTTGAGGTACTAAGATTATACTGAATGCATAAATTGATTCAACATGTTGAAAACTCCTTAGGGTACTAAGATTATACAGAAATAATCACTCAAATCAGCTAATAATTTCTTTGAATTTCAAGTCAAGATCCCCAAAAATATCACTTGAAAAAATCATTTAATAGAACATTTAACCTGTGTCCTAATTAACATTGCTATCAATCATTTAATAGAACATTTAACCTGTGTCCTAATTAACATTGCTATCAATCATTTAATAGAACATTTAACGTGTGTCCTAATTAACATTGCTATCGATTGTAGTCTTTTATGAATAATTAACATTGAAATCGATTGGAGTGTTTTATGAAATAGCACTCATACGATAATGTGAGGTAAGCACCAACATGATAAAGAGGGGTATGGAATCATTTGTAAAATTCATTAGAGGAGATGGGAAAATATCAATTCAATATGGTGATGAAGTAACGACCTACAACCACGAACACCAGGTTGAAACGGTGTCGTGAGGTCAACGAGGAATGAAACAAGGTGCTCTATATGTGGAGAATAGAAGGTAGGGTAGACCGAAATTGCAAATAGCATGGAGGATGGAGTGCAGGGGACGACGAAGGTGTGACAAGGAAAATGAATTAGCGTTTGTATGAACCAACGAACCGGTTTTTGCAAGAATGAGCAAATCGGGTGAACAAGCGTTTGAATAATCAAATAACCGATGTGAATAAGCGTTTCAATGAACCAACGAACGAATGTCTTCCCCGACCTTCGTTTGAATGAACCAACGAATAGGGTGAAGGAGCATTTGCATGCGAGAATGGACCATGGCTTGAACAAGGGTCAACGAGATGAACCGGTGAAAGAATCAACAATGGGAGAGGGGGAAGACCCTGGGTAACTAGAGAATTGAAGGCCGCATACGCTGGATCTAAAAAAAATTCCACCCTGAACGCCACGTCGTCGAGGGAGTTCTCGTCGCTATGTAAATGGGATTGCGTGCTAGGTAGAACTAAGGGAGATAGCTATCGATCACAAATTACAACCACAATTCTTCAAAGGAAAAACTCATAACCCATCCTGCATTCACGACCTCGCAATGTGTTTGCAGGATTGGCATGCTAGAACCACCACATTGATCATCTGCATCGGTATAACGATCACCACCAACTGCATTATAAGGAAAACTCCAATTCTGGTTCGTCCTTAATAAGGAAGTTATCCTAGTTTACTTGAGAAGAATATATCGGTTGCTCCATAAATCTTGTTGCAGCTCCCCTATCAGGAGAATGAAAAAATGGTGGAGCGAATGAGAAATATATACAGTTATCAAGCATTAAATGCTACTTAATGTTGTTAGAAGTTTTTCTTAATACAACGGAATAAATTCGAACCTGGATCCATTTGATATTCGAACCCTCTGTTCCTCTTGCTACGAGCCCTCTTGCACAGAACTGGAAATTGAATCGAACAGAACCCTCTTTAACAGACTGAAAACCGAGTTTCTGTCTCTTACCCTCCCGCCATACGCCTTCAGATCAATTTTGATGGGTATTCTTGAAGGTTCTTTTATAGGTAGAGAGAGGACCGGTTTCCCCAAGGCGGTTATTCTCCACCTGTCCATCAGATTAGGAGATTTGACCATTCTGTTACCAAGATGGCAGTTTTCGTAACTGTTTCTTCATATGGGTCATTTAAACACTAAATTTATGAAATTAGTCTTACATTCTCCCACTTGAAACATATGATAACTTAATGTTAGAGTTAACAGAGTAGACATTAGGTGCGCCATAAGTCATATTCGTCTTGGTTTTCAGTTTGGTCATCATAATACTATAATTAAACAACCTAGTAGTGCGAGTCGTGACAGTTCCATGTCAATGAGACGACATAGTCCCTTTCATGTACCACAACATTAGTAACTTGTTTAAATTAGTCTGTAAACAAGGAGAGATTTCATAAGGTCCAACAATAATGTCCCTTGTCAGAGACTATTCYTRTYATTATGCATTWATTCTCATACATGTACRTACACATTTAAAACAGGATTTATCAAACAGAAACACCTTTATTAAGATCTCAAAGTGTCAAATAAGACAAACATCATTATGTGATCCATTTCATAAAAGTAGCAATTGTTATGTGCTACTTTCAATTCCCATTCTGTTAGCATGTTCATTAAATGTCTTTGGTGGCAATCCTTTCGTCAATGGATTTGCAACCATAAGCAATGTGCTTATGTGTTCAATTGACACTCGTTGTTTCTGAACTTCTTCTTTTACGACAAAGTATTTCAGTTCCATGTGTTTAGCACCATTAGAATACCTGTCG
>JZKD02S1672807.1:1128744-1159793 GCA_000966675.3 Picea glauca
AAAAAAAAGTCCAAGGTATCGCCATAAGAGTTCATACCTCACTAGTTTTAAAAGAAACGACATTTTTCAATCAATCTCTACTTTATTAATTTCTAAATTTATAAAAGGACATCAACTAAATCACTTTTTTTTTTAATCCCCACACACCTTTGATTTTTGAATTGAAACAAATATTTGTTAGTATTCTATGCTTATAATTTTTTTGTGAACATTCACATAGTATATACATTTCAGATATATAAATCAATGAAATATCATTTTTTATAAAATTAAATTGAAACAAACATTTCTTAATATTCTATACTTATAATTTTTCAGCCACTTCACATAGTATATACATTTCCTATCATATATAAATCAATAAAATATCAATTATATAAAATATATAATTTTCCAACCACTTTACATAGTATATACATTTCCTATGATATATAAATCAATAAAATATCAATTATATAAAATATCAATTCTGTCAAAGTAAGTTTGACAGAAAATAAATTATATTCTTCCATCATTGAAACAAAACTTAACTTTTTAAAATATTTTATGAAATGTTAGAATTATTATTGTGAAAAAAAAAATTATACAACCTCCATAGAATGTAATATGTAATGTGATTAGTTCCACCTATGTAGATGAACACACATTTCATCTTAAACCGTAATAATAACAATGAGGAACCCACTGAATTGAGATAAAATTAAGAAGATTTGCCACTGGGTTCATTTAAACATTAATAATGGTGAAGTTCAAAATAAAACATCCTTAAGTAATGTTTAAAACATAAAAAAATATAAATAGAATAATAATTATTTGACGTAGCCTCACCCCTTGCCTTGGCAAAAGGCCTCTCCGCTGACCTCCCAGTCTTTAAGGATCGTTCAAAGTTCACCCTCGAGCTGGAGTGGATCCTTCAATTCTCCCCTGGAATCTTTATTTAAATTTGACCCACAGGTCTTTTTCGGCACCTTACAGCCTTTAGGCCCGATCCCTTCTCCGTTCACAACAGAAAGTCGCAATTGGGTTTCGAGGTTTTCCAATCCCCGATGTCACAAACCCTTGCTTCCTCGAATTCCCAATCTCTGATATCCCGATGTACTCCCTTTTTGCTTTATCCCCTCCTGGCTATGCCCCTAGTCCACGCGACATCCTTTTATATGACCACAGTCATACCTCTTATCAGGATTCGGGGTTTCGAATGTCGAAATGTATTAAACCTCTTGTCCATGGAATCCCCGATTTCCCAATTCTCGGTCTTCCGATTAATGACTCTTCTTTTCGGGAAATTTCGCGAAAGTTTCAATCTCGGCCACAGATCCTCAAGGATGGACGGTCCTCGGTGCTTCGGGGTTTTCCCTGTGGAAATTCCCGATTCCCCGTTATGACGAGATGAAGTCAGCTAGGTCCCACATGGAGCTCTCCTCTTTCTGGAAAATCGAACTTTGCGATTCCGAATTACAAGTCCTCCTTGTCTTCAGGACTCACGAAATGTCGATCCCTGACTTTCTTTGAATTTCTGACACGCGTCCCAAATGGATGGACGGTTCAGATTGACACTCAGTTTTCTCCAACTGCAAAGCCAAAACACTCACTTATGTGAGTTCCGATGACCGAAATATCGATGGGCTCTTGATCCCCACCACGTGTCCAACTGATGGAGGGTCATGATTCAGTCTCGGGGTTTCGAGACTTTCGATGCCCCGATGACACAATTTCTTTGTCAGCTTAAAACTCTAGTAGCCAATATACAGACGGGTGCTCGATTATCACCACGTATCTCCTCAAGATGGATGGCTCAGATTGATTCTGAGATTTTCACTATGAAAATTCCTGATCACTCGTCCTCATGACCCTCGATTTCACGAATGTCGAAATCCTGATGGCTACCCTCTTGTCGGACTTTTCCTCCTCCTGTTCACAGAACTTAAACCTTGTGAAACTCTGGGCCGATCTAACAACTGACGGGTATTTGAATGAGATCTAATGGTTCTCAATCCCCTGAGCTTTCACCTTGTAAATCTGATCGTAATCTCCTCGCTCCTTTTTCAGATCTAACGGTTGACAGAGTTTCGCTAACTCTCTATAGAGGATGTTGACCATCTGTTTCCCCTTAATGGTTCCTATAAAGGAATTGAGTGTTCCTTTGCAAACTTGTCTGCCACGGTGCAAGCTTGCGATGCCTCCTTAATACTTCCAGTCGCTACTTCCCTACACTGTCCTTCAACGGATTTGAATGCCTTAAATACCTCCTGAGCTTTCTCATGACTCTGAGTCTTAGAGAAGATTCTTGCGTGCACTCCTTGCGACAACTTTCAGACACTTCCAAGTGCTGAATACCTCTAGTTCTGCACACCCCTGCAAAAACAGCCTCTCACACCTTACTCAGGTTCGCAACCCTGAGACTTTACTTGGCCCGTGCACTCCTTGCACGACTCCTATGCCCAACCACACTCCGAGGGAATGAGAACAAAAGATACCTCTCCCGAGCTTTCAAAGACAACCCTCTGAACTCCTTGTCGACGCACTCCTTGTGGACAATTCAACTGCACTCCTTGCAGGAATCTTGCTCAGGTAGAGAAACAATTGAAACTCATTCTCCTTACTCTTCCTCTCTCATATTTCAACTCAAACATGAAATCATATACACAACATATGAGGCTAATGTATAACAAGAAACAAACATTCATGAGCATATCATTAAACATCCATACACAAAGAACAAACACAAAATCATGAATTTGAATCGACCTCTTTCTATTAATCCCAATATTTGTACATGGGTTTTCTTACATAGCTCTCTGCATGCTCTTGCTCTTCCTTCTCCCTTCCCTAATGATACAATACACAATGAGGGTGTCTATATCTCGTTTCCCTCTTGTGCTCTAAAACTGTCTAATCTAAAACTAAATTCTATATACCTGCATTAACTACTATAATTGCCTTCTACCTACTAAGGATGAGAGAAAATGGCTCAAGCTCCAATTACATTATACAAGTGTGCCTCTTCATTTAAGATTGCGCAACAATTTCAAGGTGATTTAAAAATTTGTGTTGGCACCTGTCCAACTATCTCTCGCTTCCGCACTGGCTCGCTTGATGTGTTGGCGATGCTCCTGCATCATACTCCCTCGCTTGAAAATTTTCATGGGCTCCTATCCATGAGCTCACGCACGATCTGTCCATGCTTCTGTATCTCTGTTTCGTTCTCCTAGCTGGCATCTTCAACTAGATGGCTGTTCCACTTGACCATATACTCAAAGTATTGTTTTTTCCTAGTCCTCTTGCTCACTCTCTTGTCCAGTATGAACTCCATCTGTGGCTTCTCTACAACTGGCATCTGCTTTGTCCACTGGATCACTGGCTACTCAGCTCCAGTCTTTTCTTCCTCAACTCTATATGGGTACAAATCTGAGACATTGAATATCGGAGAAATTCCAATCCCATCGGGTAATTCAATCTCATAGGCATTCGCCCCAAATTTCCTCAAGACCCTACATGGTCCGATTTTCTTCATCTTCAGCTTATTATATGTTCCTCTCGGGAACCTTTCTTTCCTCAAATGTGCCAGAATCAACTCACCAACTTCAAACTGAAGTTGTCTTTTGTGTTGATCTACTCTTCGCTTATACTCCTGGCTTGAATTTTGCAATCACTCCTTCACCTGTCTGTGAAGTTCCTTCATCGCTTCTGCAAAATCTTCCACACTAGTGCTCCTAGTCATACTCTGTTTTAAATCTCTCAATTCATAAATTCCCCTCGGTTGTATGCCATAGGCAATTTGAAATGGACTCTGCCCTGTGATTCTATTTACTGAGTCATTATAGGCAAACTCTGCCTGTGGTAATATGTGGTCCCACTGGCTGTGGTGTTCTATCACCAAGCTTCTCAACAAGTCTCCTAGACTTCTATTTACTACCTCTATCTGTCCATCCGTCTGAGGATGATAAGATGAACTGAATGACAAGTTAGTTCCTAGCTTCTTCCATAAGGTCCTCCAAAAGTTCCCTATGAACTTAGTGTCTCGATCTGAAACTATACTCCTTGGTAAGCCCTGAAGTCGAATGACTTCTTTGAAAAATAGATTCGCAATGTGAGTTGCATCACTGGTTTTCTAACATGGGATGAAGTGTGCCATTTTGGAAAATCTATCCACTACAACAAATATTGAATTAGAACCTCTTTGTGTTCTAGGCAACCCCAATATAAAATCCATGCTGATTGCATCCCACGACCTCTCTGGTATGGGCATTGGCTAATAAAATCCCTCATTTTTATTCCTTCCCTTCGAATGCTGACAAATTCTTCATCTATCCACAAATATTTTAACTTCGGCTCACATTCCCGGCCAAAAATATAACTCATTCAACTTTGCGAATGTCTTATCATGACCAAAGTGTCCTTCCAATCCTCCACTGTGTTTTTCCTTCAGCAAATTCTCCCTCATGGAGCAATTTGGAATACAAAGTTGATTGCCCTTAAACAACAATCCTTCCTAGATCATGTATTCTATCCATTTTCTTTTATCTCCGAGAACTGGATTCTCAGTTGCTTCATAAGCCTCCTTAAAATCTGGATCATCTCTGTACATGTCCCTGAGATCATCAAAACCTAATGTTTTGATCTTGAACTCCTGCAATGGTAAACACTTCCTTCTCAAAGCATCAACAAATTTGTTAGTAGTACCAGAAATATGTTTAATAACAAAAGTGAAATTTTGCATATATTCAACCCATTTAACATGTCTCTGATTCAACTTTTCCTGTTGAGTCACAAACTACAATGCATGAATGTCACTGTACAAGACAAATTCTTTTGGGATCAAGTAATGCCTCCATTTCTTCAATGCCTGGATGATAGCATAAAATTCCTTGTCATAAGTGGAATATTTCACTTTTTCTTCATTCATCTTCTCGCTGAAATACGCTATCAGCCTGTCTTCTTGACTTAAGACTTCCCCTATTGCATATCCACTTGCATCGCATTTCACCTGAAATGTCTTTCGGAAATCTGACAACACCAAAATTGGTTGTTTTGTAATATTCCTCTTCAATAGATTAAAACTCTTCTCAGCCTCTTCTATCCGATGAAAATATTTGTGTCTTTTCTTCACTGTGTCCATCATCACTGCACTAATTCCACTAAAATTCCTGATGAACTTTCGGTAGAAACTAGCTAATCCTTGAAAGCTTCTCACCTCAAATACATTTTTCGGTGATGGCCAATTCTTGATTACCTCCACCTTATCTGGATCCATCCTCAACTCATTTTCCGAAATAAAAAACCCCAAGTAAATGAGCTTTGTCTTCATCAATGAGGATTTCTTCATATTTATCAATAGCTTCTCCTGCTGCAACCTCTGAATCACTGTAGCCAAATGCTTCAGATGTTATGCCACTGTTTTAATGTAAACCAGTATGTCATCTAAATACATAATGACATACTTTCTGATGAACTCCTTCAGGAATTCGTTCATCAACCTCATGAAGGTACTCGACACATTTGTTAAGCCAAACGGCATAACAAGCCATTCATACAACCCTTCATTTGTTTTGAATGTTGTTTTCCATTCATCACCTTCCCTCATATGAATCTGGTGATATCCACTTTTCAAATCAATCTTTGAAAAATATTTGGCTCCACTTAAGCAATCCATCAAATCATCCATCCTTGGCAATGGAAATCTGTATCTGATGGTTATCTTGTTAATAGCTCTTGAATCAGTACACATTCTCCAACCTTCATCTTTCTTTGGACTGATTACTGTCAGAACAACACATGGGATCAAACTTTCTCTAACCAAACCTTCGTCCAACAACTCCTGGACTTGTCTTTTGACCTCTTCATTCTCTTGCGGCATCAATCTGTACGCGGCTTTATTTGGAAAACTAGATCCTGGTATGAGATCAATATGGTGGCTCACACTTTTGATCGATGGAAACGAACGAGGTAGTTCGTCCACTACTATGTCAGCAAACTCTTCTAGGAGTTCCTAAACTTCTTCTGGTAAATCATCCACTCTTGTGCTGGTTAAAACAATTCTCGGTTTCCTAATCACAAAGAATTGTGGTTCCTCCTTATTCTTAACCTTGTTAAGGATTTCCTTCCCACTCATGAGAAGTACAGTGTTTCTTACTTCTGACTTCACCTCCTTATCTTTGATTGGAAGTAACATGTGTGTCCTCCCATTATTCTCCAGGGTGTATGTGTTCATCTTCCCATCATGAATCACATTTGTGTCATATTTCCATGTTCTACCTAGCAATAGATGACAAACATTCATAGGAATAACATCGCATAATATCTTATCATTATATCCTCCTATCTTAAATTCAACTAAACACTGTTTAGTGACATTTACTTGATGTCCTTTTTGTAGCCATGAAACTCTATATGAACTCGGATGTTCACTCGTCTCCAGCTCTAGCTTTTCTACCATCTTCGTCAAAACGAGATTATCCATGCTACCACTGTCCACAATGACCTTGCATACGTTGTCCTTGGTTTTGCAAGCGGTCCAAAAAATTCAGTTTCTCTGCACTGAATTCTCCACCTCCTTCTCTGGTGTTAAGAGAACCTTTCGCATCATCAACGATCTTCCACCTTCATCATATTCTGCCTCCACATATCACCTTTGTGCTTCGGCGATGTGAGTCTCTCCTCCTTCTTTCTTTTTATCCAGAAACTCATAAGACTTGTGCCCATTCTTTCCACATGTGAAGCATTTTATCACTCCACCTCAGCCTCTTCCTCTACCTCTAGTACGAGGAAAAGTATTATTATCAGCATAATATCCTCTCTACTTATTATGTTGTCCTCTCTGTTCAATATTTCCCTCACTATGAGCTTCCAACTCTCTCAGTTCGAGTCTGAGGTTTCTTCCAGTTCTCTTTGGGCTTCTGATATTTATCCCGGGCAACTGATTTTCCTCTAGGCTGACTTTTGCCTCAGCCTCTTTGACCCTGCATTCGGCTCAACTTCTCTTCCACTTTTAGAGCCATCTGATAAGCATATTCCACCATTTGGATGGTCAACATACTCATCTCATCCTAAATTTCATATCTCAGGCCATTCATATATCTGGCTACTTTTTCATCATCACTCTCTCGATGACCTACCCTTATGTTCAGCTTGTAGAACTCTTCAGTATATTCTTTCACTGACATCAAATCCTGTCCCAAGTTCTGCATCCTCCTAAACAAAGTAATCTGGTAATCCCTGGGGATGAATTTTTATTTCATCTTTGCAATCATCCTGTCCCAGCTCTTAATTTTCTGCTTACATTGGAAACACCTATCTGCTTGTAGTTCATCCCACCACAATGTTGCATGTCCCTTCAATCTTGTGACAGCATGCTTGACCTTCTTGTCTTCCTCGACATCTTCATAGTCTGAGTATGTCTCCAGAGATCTAATCCAGTCTAGAAGCTCTTCTACATCTAGATTTCCCTCATAAACTGGAATGTCCATCTTCGCCTTTGCACCCATTCCTGAAATAGCTCTGATCAAACGTTCGTTTACTGCATCTTCTGTTGTGACTTATTCTTATCCATGTCCAACATCATCTTCATTTTTGGACTCACTGATATCTCCTACATTAGTTGTGCATTTTTGTCTTATCTCCACGTCCACAAGTCTGTCATGTATGTTATGTAGATCTCTTTCTACTTCTAGATTCTGCACCTGTCTACCCCTTCCTCTGGACATCTCCCTTTCCTCCTATAGATCAGGTGATTGTCTATCTCTTCTCCTTGGCAGCATGGTGAATCTTCCTTTTCCCTACTTCAGAAAGAAAAGAATTTTTCTAAGCTCTGATACCAAACCTGATGCAACCTCACCCCTTGCCTCGACAAAAGGCCTCTGCGCTGACCTCCCAGTCTTTAAGGATCATTCAAATTTCACCCTCGAGCTGGAGTGGCTCCTTCAATTCTCCCCTGGAATATTTATTTAAATTTGACCAATAGGTCTTTTTCGGCACCTTACAACCTTTAGGCCCGATCCCTTCTCCATTCACAATAGAAATTCGCAATCAGGTTTTGTGGTTTTCCAATCCCCAATGTCACAAACCCTTGCTTCCTCGAATTCCCGATCTTCGATATCCTGATGTGCTCCCTTTTTGCTTTAGCCCCTCCTGGCTATGCCCCTAGTCCATGTGACCTCCTCTTATATGACCGCAGTCATACCTTTTATCGGGATTCGGAGTTTCAAATGTCGAAATGTATTAAACCTCTTCTCCACGGAATCCCCAATTTCTCGATTCTCGGTCTTTCAATTAATGACTTTTCCTTTCAGGAAATTTCCCGAAAGCTTCGATCTCGGCTAAGCATCCTCAAGGATGGACAGTCCTTGCCTCTTTGGGGTTTTCCTCGTGGAAATTCTTGATTCCCCATTATGACGAGATGATGTCAAATGCATCCCACATGGATCTCTCCTCTTTTCGAAAAATCGGACTTCGCGATTCTGAATTTCAAGTCCTCCTTATCTCTAGGACTCACAAAATGTCGATCCCCAACTTTCTTCGAATTTTCGACACGCATCCCAAATGGATGGACGGTTCAGATTGACACTCAAGTTTCTCAAAATGTAAATCCAAAACACTCACTTATGTGAGTCCCGATGACCGAAATGTCGATGGGCTCTTGATCCCCACCACGTGTCCAACTGATGGAGGGTCCTGATTCAGTCTCGGGGTTTCGAGACTTTTGATGCCCCGATGACACAATTTCTTTGTCAGCTTAAAACTACGGTAGCCGATATACCGACAGGCACTTGATTATCACCATGTATCTCCTCAAGATGGATGGCTCAGATTGATTCTAGGATTTTCACTATGAAAATTCCCGATCACTCATCCTCGTGGCCCCCAATTTCCCGAATGCGAAATTTCGATGGCTACCCTCTCATCGGAATTTTCCTCCTCCTGTTCACAGAACTTAAACCTTGTGCAACTCCCAGCCAATCTAACGACTGACAGGTATTTGAATGAGATCTTACGGTCCTCAATCCCTTGAGATTTCACCTTGGAAACCCGATCGTAATCTCCTCGCTCCTTTTTCAGATCTGACGGCTGACGGAGTTTCGCTAACTCTCTACAGAGGATTTTGACAGTCTTTTTCCCCTTAATGGTTCCTGCAAAGGAATTGAGTGTTCCTCCACAAACTTGTCTACCATGGTGCAAACTTGCGACGCCTCCTTAATACTTCTAGTCGATACTTCCCTACACTGTCCTTCAACGGATTTGAATGCCTTATCCCTCCTGAGATTTCTCACGACTCTGAGTCTTAGAGAAGATTCTTGCTCGCACTCCTTGCGACAACTTTCAGACACTTCCAAGTGTTAAATACCTTTAGTTATGCGCACCCCTATAGTAGCAGCCTCTCACACCTTACTCAGGTTCGCAACCCTGAGACTTTACTTGGCTTGCGCACTCCTTGCACAGCTCCTGTGCCCAACCACACTTTGAGGGAATGAGAACAAAATCTACCTCTCCTGAGCTTTCAGAGGCAACCCTCTGAACTCCTTGTCGACACACTCCTTGCGGACAATTCAACTGCACTCCTTGTAGGAATCTTGCTCAGGCAGAGAAACAATTGAAACTCATTCTCCTTACTCTTCCTCTCTCAGATTTCAACTCAAACATGAAATCATATCCACAGCATATGAGGCTAATGTATAACAGGAAACAAACATTCATGAGCATATCATTCAACATCCATACACAAAGAACAAACACAAAACCATGAATTTGAATCAACCTCTTTCTATTAATCCAAATATATGTACATGGGTGTTCTTACACAACTCTTTGCATGCTCTTGCTCTTCCTTCTCCCTGCTCTAATGATACAATACACAATGAGGGTGTCTATATCATGTTTACCTCTTGCGCTCTAAAACTGTCTAATCTAAAATTAAATTCTATCTACCTGCATTAACTACTATAAATGCCTTCTACCTACTAAGGACGAGAGCAAATGGCTCAAGGTCCGATTACATTATACAAGTGTGCCTCTGCTTAATGACTTCATTTAAGATCGCGCAACAATTTCAAGGTGATTTCAAAATTTGTGTTGGCGCCTGTCGAGCTGTCTCTCACTTCCGCGCTGGTTCGCTTGATGTGTTGGCGATGCTCCTACATCATTATTCCACTAGGTACACTTTTTGAGAAGTAAACCTAATAACCATTAACCCTAACCCAACCCATACTGATCAAAATGCACAATAACCATTAATCAATTGTAATCTGAATACATAATAATTTGAATGCATATCGTAAACGTAATAACCATTAACCCTAACCAAACACATACTCATATTGATAACTAACAATAACCATTAATTAACCTTAATATGAATACATAATAATTTGAATACATATAGTAAACCTAATAACCATTAACCCTAACCCAAAGCATACTCATCAGAATGCACAACAACCATTAAAAGTAATCTCAATAAATAATAATTTGAATGCATATACATCCAAATACAAATAATCCAAATGCATATCGATCTGAAGACACAATAATGTGAATGCATATTGATTTGAATACCTAATAACCATTAATAGTAATCTCAATGCATGTTCATCCACTGAAGATGAATTAAATGGCTCACGAGGAATTATAAAACATGAATGCATATAAATATGAATTATAAAATATTAATGCACTGAGAGTTAATTGAAATTCAAATGCCATGACTCTCCACCTAGTAACACTCGCCATGAATCTCCACAAGGTAGCACTCATGGCTCTCCATTTGTAAACCCACGATTTAATTGAACCTAGGCCAAATTGGCATAATTTCATTTCACATTTTAACAGTAATCTCAATGCATGTTGATCCGTTGAGGCTGAATTAACTGGCTTAGGAGGAATTATAAAATCCAAGCACTCACCACTGCTCTCATTTGGTAGCAGTCATGGCTCTCCATTTGGAAATGCATGATTTAATTGACCCTAGCCATGGAAACGCATGATTTAATTGACCCTAGGCCAAATTGGCATAATGCCATTTCACGTTTCACATCCCAACAAATGCCCACTCCAATTGAAACCAACCTCAAATATGATATGTGTTATCCATGGGAATGAGGTTGAGGTAGTGCCCGCTAATCAACAAAAGGTGGCAATAAAATGTTAGATACATATTAATCCTTGTTAGTCACTTAAACATGGAAATGAGATGGTTGGACAGTAATTCCTTAGCATGATTTAGTAAATGTGAAAAAGTAAACAGGTTAACACATGCATTTATAAATGCCAGGAAGTTATGGAGATTAAATCTCATTCATTGATTTGAGAGTAAGACTAAGAATATGTCATCATCTTTAATTCTTGACCATAAAATTGGAATTTGTGATGAAAAGGTTCATTAAACCATCGATTACAATAATGGAGACACCTATCGGCGTAAATATATTAAAAAATTACAAATGCGATTATAAGATAACTAGTAATTTTTCATTAAAGTGAAAAAAATACACTATTATAAAATATAGAGGTGAAAAGGTTCAATTTTAACAATATGTTTAAGATTGGAACAATCTGAATGCAGATTAAGATTGGAACAATGTGAATATAGAAATTGAAAACTTATTAATGCACTTGAAATATTAGTTGGCTAATCTTCAATTTACTTTGTCTCCTAAACATTTGTTGACTAAATATAATTGAACATTTGTTTTGAGGAGTACTAAACCATAAAAAAAAATAAAAAGAATGGTAAAGATAAGAAACAAAAAGAATGGTAAAGATAAGAAATCAAGGTTTATTTACAGAGGGAAAGATTTTAATGTTGAAATTTAAAATTTGATTTAAGAAAACTAAAAATGTAAAGATAAGAAATCAAGGTTTATTTACAGAGGGAAAGATTTTAATGTTGAAATTTAAAATTTGATTTAAGAAAACTAAAAATGACAGATAATAGTTTTGTGAATGTAACTACATTTTTATTTTGAATTCGTTTAAATTTTTTTATTTCAAGTGATGAAGTGTTACTAATAACAATCAATTTTCATCAATGTATACAAACATGAGGATGACATGAAGTAACTAATGTTGAGTTTTTCAAGTCCTAAATTTTTTCTTACTTGGTATCGTTTTCCCTTCCATGTTACATGCCTTGAGACATTGCAAACACAATTTGAAAGGGACAATAGGGACTACATAAGTCTCCTCCCTTTCACAAGGTAGGGAGGGACACATGTATAGATAAAAAAGATGAACATTTATTCTGAGGAGGATTCTATTGGAATATCCAAGTAATTGTTCATAAATGTGAACCATATTGAGATTGGATTCAATAGGTTTAAATGAATTTGACGTAGAATATTAAAATGAATGTGTGTTTTTCATAGAATTCATTGAAAATTCAAATCCAAAAGATGTTGTTTTCATATTACATTGAGAAACACATCTACACAACTCCGAGTGCTCTAAGAATCACATAAGGACATACATTTCAATAAGGGAAACTTCTTATGGCTTAATAAATATCACAAGCTTGAGGTATATGTAGAGTAAGGTTAAGGTGGGTCTTGGCTACTTGCAATACATTGAAATTCTTGCAAATATGAATGAAAAGTTGCTTGTGAATTCTAATAAAGAAGCAAGTGAATATAACTTTCCAAATGTTTATATATATAACATTGGATATTTATGTTGCTTTGTAGATGGAATGAGCATGGGAGACATTGTGCATATTGAGATCAAGAATGTGAAAAGATTTTGCAAGTTTGTTATGAGTTTAAATTTAGCAAAGGACTTTGGAGAGCATTGATAGTATTAATGAATTGGTTGTATTGGATTTGAATTAAAATAGATAAATATAATTAGAATTTTTTTTAATATATTAATTTTTTAAGTGAGTTTGAAATTTTTAAAATATGTTTATTTATTTTTTTAAGCGTTAGAATGATAAAATAGATTGTTAATAAATATTGGAAGTTGTTTGTATGATTGATTTTCTTTAACTTTAAAATAGTGGTATAAAAAGATGTTCTAACCTTTTAAAGAAAAATAGTTAGTTGTAACACTAATTTGATTAAAGTAAAATAGTTAATTAACTATTTTGAAAAAAATGTTAAAGATATTAAATATTTATCAATATTTTATAATTATAATTATGGTGGTAGTTAACGTTCAATGAAACCAAAACTGGTCTATGGGATCTTAAGAAAAGACATTCAAAAATTTAATGTTGTGTATCTTGTGTGTGTGTGTTCCATAGAAGAAAGAAACAAAAAAAGTCTTTAAATTCGTAAGAGTGAATTTCCCATTCCATATTTCCTACACTGCTAATTCTTATACATCATAAGAAAATGATGCAGGAGCATCTCTCCATGTCAGCGGCCAGCCAGCCAGCCACGTCGAGAACGTGCATTTAAAGTTGAGAAGAGAGGGAGGCACAGACCTCATTCAAATTTTAAATTGAATGTAATTTAATGTCTAGGCTGGTGAGCCATAGAAGCCATGCCTTTGTGCAGGTTGTAGATAAGATAGGAATTTAATGTGTTTTATGGCTAAGATATAGATCCAGATGCTGGACTAGACAGCCATTGAATGTAATTTATTAGAGTAGGTGAACCTGGAGGGAAGCACTTGATGAGCCCCTCAGGTAAAAGAGATTTTCATATCTCATTTTGTAGTAGTGATAGTAGTGGAAAATATTGGTAGTAGAGAATAGAAGAGCCAGAGAGAGCTCAGGAACACCATTGTAAAGATACACGCATTGTTTCCATTGTTAATATAACAGAGCAGTTTTTCCTGCATTTATGTATATTATGTGAATGTTTGTGTGTGTTTCATTGTATGTTGTAGATGTATATTGTAGTTGTGCATTTGCAGTAGTGTGTTTGATTTCAGAGTGAAGGTCTTTGAGGTTTCATTCTAGGAGGCCATGACAGAGTACTGCGGTCTCTGAATACCGGTGCACTGAGGATGCACTTCTGAACACTGCGGATTCAGACAAAGACGTGTTGCGGCACAGGAGCTGAAGTCAAAAACTCAAGAGAAATACCTCAAGGTTGTTGAATACCTTGGAGGCAAGGCTGTGTATGAGAGACATAGTTGCAGACAGAATTCTATTGTGGATTCTGAAAAGGCTCTGCTAGGTGGGCATTGAGCAGGTTCAAAGGGTGCACAGAGGAAGGAACTCTGCTGTGAGTTCAAAAGAAACAAAATCACTAAGGATTCTGAGAGCTCTTCTAGGAGGGAATTGAGCAGGTGCAAAGGGTGCACAGAGGGAACCCAGAACTACTGAACGTTCTATGGAGAAGATACTCCGCCAGGAGAGCGTCGAGGAAGCGTACAGATAGGCACAAAAGTGAAGAGAACTCTTTGAGTTCTGTGAACTGAAGGAAGTATCCATTGAAGGATCTTCACTAGGTTGTTGAACACCCAGAAAGACTCATCAAGGAGGTTGCTTGAGAAAACAGTCAGTCAGGAGGCCGTTACATTCTCCATCTACAAGAGAAGAGAATAAGAAACCCAAAATCCCTCAAGGGGTCTGAGCGTTTGAAGAGAACCTCAGGAGGAACAATGCTTTTACATGCAGCGAGGCTCAAGGTAAAAAGAGCTCGCAGAGTGGAACAACAAAGGTCGAGGCCGTTGGAGCCTTGGAATTTCTTCCAAGGTAGAACGAAAGTGCATGAGCTCAGGAGGAGCGACGACAGCCATCAAATCGACAGGAAGAGAAGATCTGGATCGTCGAAGTTTCACGTTCAGGAGGATCTCAGGAGGAGCCTACAAAAGGAGGAGATCGACAGCCATTGGATCTCATATAGAAATCCCGTCAGCCATAGGATCGAGAGAAGGTGCACAGGGGTTAAGCCTCAGGAGGAGTGCAGAGAGAGAGAGAACAGATCTGGGCCATCAAATCTGGAGCAGAAATCCTGTCAGCCATCAAATCGAGATGGAGTTGCACAGAGTTTAGCAATAGGGATATCGACACTCGGGAAATCGGGATTCCTGGGGTTGTAAGAATTGAGACACTACAAGTCTCGAAATCCCGATGAGACCTGGACCATCTGTTAGTGAAGACACATGGCAGAAATCCATCGAAGGATCGAGATATCAGCACTCAGAGAATCGAATTTCTCGAGGTCGAGGGATCCAAGACATTGGAAGTCCCGAAATCTAGACGAGAGTGGAACCGTCCACTTTTAAAGGGCACATGGAAGAAATCGAGCGCCACCGGGGAAAGATCAACATGAGGCTTCATCAGTAAACCGGGATATCAGAGATCCCAAGCACAAAGGTTTTGTGCATTTCAGAATCATGAAACGCGAAACCCCGATCAGTGGGGGCCATCTGTCAGAACAGCAGTGGAGGAGGACAGATTCATAGTGGCGACCAACTGTTAGCGCGATGGAGGATCGAGATTCGAGGGATCAGGAATCCCGTAGGCGTATGCATCTCGGCATCGAAAACCCCAAAACCCCGACGGGGTAAGGCGGCGGACACGGGGTGACGGTCACGTGGATCAGGAGTTGAACCAGGAGGGCTAGCGTGTGGTCAAAGGCGCGTTGCGATTCGGGAAATCATGAGTCTTGGAGACATGAGTATTTCGACATTGAAAATGCCGAAACTCTGATGGAGAGTATGGTTGTGATCATATACGAGCAGGTCACATGGACCCGAACCTAGCCAGGAGGGCTAAGGCCAAAGGAGTGCTCATCAGGAAACTGGAACTCGAAACCCCGATAGAGGGACTAAAGGTTGCGGTCTTATGGTAGTGGTCATATGGACCATTGTATGGATGGAAGGGGCTAAAGCGTGGGATAAGGAGCATATCAAGGATCGAAGGATCGGGGATCCTAAAGACATGCGCATTTTGACATCGCAAGTGTCGAAACTCCGATAGGAGTAACCTATAAAAGGAGGCAAGCCCCCGGTCACAGAGGTAGTGGTCATATGATGGGAGCTTAGCTAAGAGGGCTAGATCATAGAATAGGATCTCATCAGTAATCGGGGATTGGAGAGGTGAGAAACTCTCGACAACAGGAAGAGTGAAAACCCGAAGCCTGATAACAGTTTCTCCCATGGGGAAATTGTTCATGGCCCAAGAAGAGGCATGAGGAGAGAGGAAAGGACCTGTGGATTGGGTTTTTGCATAGTGATTCTCGAGGGGATCTAAAGAGCCACTTCATATCACTGTCAAGAAGAGATCGAACGATCCTGTGGACGGGCATAGGAGACGTCCATTGTCATCAAGTGGTATTAGAACAGGATTTCATCTGTATATTGCAGGTGAAGGAAGAAAAAGTGTTAGAGAACTCTATAAGGACATGTTTGCAGGTAGGAAGCAGTCTATAGACAGTCAGCAGGACTGGAGGATGAAGTTGGAAACACTCAGGATGCGGAGTGACAACATCAGATTTTCCAAGAAGGCAAACAAAGGAAGCAACATGGCTACTGAAGGTTGTAGGTATGCTGGAAGGAGAGAGCTATGGAACTAAGAGGACATGGCTGAAGAGCTCGCGAATATAAAAAGAGAAATGGTGACACTTGAATTGAAGATACGGAAGGACAAGGAGTCAAGATGGGTATATGAATGGCCCATAAAAGATGCCAAAATCAAAATGACCAGTCAAGGAGTTGATGGTCAGAAGACAACAGAGGTTGTTGACAGGGTGGTTGAGGTATGTAAACCAGAGACTAGGAGAAGTCTCGATAGTGAAGAAGATGAATTGGGATCAGATGAGGATCTCAAGGACTACTAGGAGGGCAGAGAAGAGGAAATTCCAGATTGCCAGGAGGGAAATGAGTTGAGATCAGCTGAGGATCTCATGGGCTGTCAGGAGGATGGTCAAGAAACTTTGCATTGCCAGCTAGGTAATGATCAGAGATCGCTGCAGGATCTCGGAGACTACCAGGAGGGAAGAGATGAATGTTTGAGACCATTTGAAGGTCTCATGGAGAGTTCAATTCAGCAAGGAGTGCTGATGACGATGGGATCGGTTGATCTCATAGTCTACCAGGAGGGCAACAGAAGCATCCCATATTGCCATGTGGGCAGGGATGAGCCAGTGAGTTGGAATCATCCCGAGAAGATGACAGAGCAGATGAGACTGTCTAGGGGTCTCATAAATTTAGAGATGGACTTGGATCAGCAGATGCAGATGATAGAGGTGAAAGATCAAGATGATATTTTGATGATTGGGGGAATTGGGATATTCCTACCATGTACCCAGGAGGAGGCAAAAAATTGTGTTGTAGATGATACAATAATAGCAGAATAGTCACAACTGACGATGACTGTCAAAAGGAATTTGGAGCAGACATTTGAGACTGCCCAAGCAGATGAAGGGAAGAATGAGTGTTCTGAGGAACGACTCAATGATTTCAGCCAGCGAGCTGAGAGCACTGTAGCATTAGAGCTAACAACATAAGAATAAGCAAAAGACGAAGAAGAGGTTGATGAGCATTCTGAGGAATGGCTCGATATTTTCAGCTGTGAAGCTGAAAAGAATGAAACAGAGGAGGTTGCAGAAGCAGAGGAAGAAGAGACAGACAACATTTTCTTTGCTGATCTGTGGGAACAGATTGAATCCCTGGAGGAAAGGGTGAAAGTGCAGGGCATGCACATCCAACAAGTGAAGTTGGAAATGGGTGAAGGAGGCATGGGCGATCATGGCGATCTTCCCATGTGCCAAAATTTTTTGCAGCTGACGAGACTGCAAGAACACGGCCAGCCATGGGAGGAACTAGATGCAATGATCAAGGAGATCATGGGGCTGATGTTGAAATCATCTCAGACTACCAACAAGGAGAAGCTAGGCAGAGAAAAGGAAGCAACAACAGTGCAGTAGAAGCAGAAGCAGAATGGAGTAGATGGGAGGCTCCAAAGACTTATTTGGGATCCAGGAGGATTCCAACCTCTTAGAGGGGAAGCACATGAGAAGGAGCTCATTATTTTGCAGCAGAGGAGTATGATGCAGGAGCATCTCTCCACGTCAGTGGCCAGCCAGCCAGCCACGTCGAGAACGTGCATTTAAAGCTGAGAAGAGAGGGAGGCACAGATCTCATTCAAATTTGAAATTGAATGTAATTTAATGTCTAGGCTGGTGAGCCATAGAAGCCATGCCTTTGCGCAGGCTGTAGATAAGATAGGCATTTAATGTGTGTCATGGCTGAGATCTAGATCCAGATGTTGGACTAGACAACCATTGAATGTAATTTATTAGAGTAGGTGAACCTGGAGGGAAGCACTCGATGAGCCCCTTAGGTAAAAGAGATTTTCATATCTCATTTTGTAGTAGTGATAGTACTGGAAAAGATTGGTAGTAGAGAAGAGAAGAGCCAGAGAGAGATCAGGAACACCACTGTAAAGATACAGGCATTGTTGCCATTGTTAATATAACAGAGCAGTTTTTCCTTCATTTATGTATATTATGTGAATGTATGTGTGTGTTCCATTATATGTTGTAGATGTATATTGTAGTTGTGCATTTGCAGGAGTGTGTTTGATTTCAGAGTGAATTTCTTTGAGGTTTCATGCCAGGAGAGCGTGACAGAGTACTGTGGTCTCTGAATACCGGTGCACTGAGGATGCACTTCTGAACACTGTGGGTTCAGACAAAGACGTGCTGCGGCATAGGAGCTGAAGTCAACAACTCAGGAGAAAGACCTCAAGGTTGTTGAATACCTTGGAGGCAAGGATGTGTATGAGAGACACAGTTGGAGACAAAATTCTGTCGTGGATTCTGAAAAGGCTCTGCCAGGTGGGCATTGAGCAAGTGAAAAGGGTGCACAGAGGAAGGAAATCTGCTATGAGTTCAAAAGAAATAGAATCATTTAGGATTCTGAGAGCTCTTCCAGGAGGGCATTGAGCAGGTACAAAGGGTGCACAGAGGGAACCCAGAAGTACTGAACGTTCTGTGGAGAAGATACTCTGCTAGGAGGGCGTCGAGGAAGTGTACAGATAGGCACAGAAGTGAAGAGAACTCTTTAAGTTCTGTGAACTGAAGGAAGTATTGATTGAAGGATCTTCACTAGGCTTCTAAACACCCAAAAAGACTCAGCAAGGAGGTTTCTTGAGCAAACAGTCATTCAGGAGGCCATTACATTCTCCATATACAGGAGAAGAAAAGAAGAAACCCATAATCCCTCAAGGGGTCTGAGCATTTGAAGATAAGCTCAGGAGGAACAATGCTTTTAAACGCAGCGAGGCTCAAGGTAAAAAGAGCTCACAGAGAGGAACAACAAAGGTTGAGGTCGTTGGAACCTTGGAAATTCTTCCAAGGCAAGATGAAAGCACAGGAGAAGTGACGACAGTCGTCAGATAGACAGGAAGAGAAGATCTGGACCAACGAAGGTTCACGTCCAGGAGGAGCTTAGGAGGAGCCTACAGAAGGAGGAGACCGACAGCCGTCGGATCTCATATAGAAATCCCGTCAGCCGTAGGATCGAGAGAAGGTGCACAGGGGTTAAGCCTCAGGAGGAGCGCAGAGACGGAGAACAGATCTGGGCTGTCATATCTGGAGTGGAAATCTCGTCAACCGTCGGATCGAGCTGTAGCTGCACAGGGTTTAGCAGTCAGGATATCGGCACTCAGGAAATCGAGATTCCTTCGGTCGTAAGAATTGAGACACTGCAAGTATGGAAATTCCGATGAGATCTGGACCGTCCGTTAGTGAAGACATGTGGCAGAAATCCATTGAAGGATCGGGATATCAACACTCGGAGAATCAGAGTTCTCGAGGTCAAGGGAGTAAGGACATAGGAAGTCCTGAAATCCCGACGAGAGTGGAACCGTCCACTTAGAGAGGACGCGTGGCAGCAATTGAGCGTCACCGGGGAAAGCTCGACAGGAGGCTTCATCGGTAAATCGGGATATCGGAGATGTTGGGTACAAAGGTTTTGTGCATTTCAGAATTGTGAAACGCGAAACCCTGATCAGTGGGGGCCAGCTGTCAGAACAGTAGCGGATGAGGACAGAGTTATAGTGGAGGCCCGCTTTCAGCGCGACGGAGGATCAGGATTCGAGGGATCGGGAATCTTGTAGGCGTATGCATCTCGGCATCGCAAACCCCGAAACCCCGACGGGGTAAGGCTGCGGACACGGGGTGACGGTCACGTGGATGAGGAGTTAAGGCAGGAGGTCTAGCGCGTGGTCAATGGCGCATCGCGATTCGGGAAATTGCGAGTCTTGGAGACACGAGTATTTCGACATTGAAAACGTCGAAAATCCGATGGAGAGTATGGCTGCGGTCATATACGAGCAAGTCACATGGACCCGAACCTAGCCAGGAGGGCTAAGGGCAAAGGAGAGATCATCAAGAAATTGGAACTTGAAACCCCGATAGAGGGATCGAAGGCTGTGGTCTTATGGTATGTGGTCGTATGGACCATTGTATGGTCGAAAGGGGCTAAAGCGTGGGATAAGGAGCATATTGGGGATCGGAGGATCGGGGATCCTAAAGACATGCGCATTTTGACATCGCAAGTGTCAAAACTCCGATAGGAGTAACCTCGAAAAGGAGGCAAGCCCCCGGTCATAGAGGCAATGGTCATATGATGGGAGCTTATCTAGGAGGGCTAGCTCATAGAATAGGAGCTCATCGGTAATCGGGGATTGGAGAGGTGAGAAACTCTCGACAACAGGAAGCGTGAAACCCCGAAGCCTGATAATAGTTTCTCCCATGGGGAAATTGTTCACGGCCCAAGGAGAGGTGTGAGGAGAGAGGAAAGGACCTGTGGATCAGGTTTTTGCAGAGGATTCTGGCATTGGGAGTCCAAGGAGCCATTTCATCTCACATAAGGAATTGAACGATCCTAAGAGCAGGAGAGCGCGGCAAGGTAGTGGTCGCATTTATTCTCGCCTGCATCAGAAAAAAAGATTGATTTCCCTTACTCCACTTCTTTCTTGTTTAACATTCAATTCTAAGATTAGAGCTTGAACTCCATTGATTGGGTCTTTTTATTATCCAGAAGTTCATAAAGACCAAATGTGCCTTCTGGAAGGGACAATGCCTCTTTTGGAAAAGTGTCCACTTTCTCGTTGATCTCTCTAAAGATGTGATTAAAGGAGAGCCACTTGAAGGATGCATTGAATGCTTAATTTTACTTAGGAAAGGTTCCAACCTGACATCCAAGACTGATGCTTTATTCCTTGCTGAATATATAACCAGCTTGGATTCTCCCATAATCTAAAATTTCTGTAAATCTTTAGTGGAGGTGATGTCCAAGAGAGTTTGAAGAGATATGAAATCAACGCTATTATTTTTTCCTCTTTGAGGAGTGTAAAGAACATGTATATAGTGATTATTCTTGATGAAAAATACCACCTCAAACCCACACATTGGAGGGTGTCATTGGCATGCCCCATCGAAGAAGCCTTAGGGAATTTTGAAGTCCAACATTGGCATCACTAGAACCCTTAGATATTTTATATTTATTTCTATCATAAACTCTTTGGATAGGTTCACTAATATTCTTTTTTTTACTTCATGGAGGGTTTCCTTATTATTAAATATGATTGATTTACGATCCCACCAGATACACGAAACCATGAAGCTAGGCATACCTTCGAACATTTCAACTACTCGAAAAACTATTCCCTGAGGTAGTCTTCAAGACTGTCTTTCTTCCAAGGGGAAGATGGATTTAAATCATTTGAGACAGTTCTTGATACCTATTTTCCATACACACAATTGAAAAATAGGTGAGTTTCATTTTCATCATGAGATTTACATAAAACACGCCACCCATGCCCAACCCATCCGGGATTGTGGCCAACTTCCCAAATTAAAATCTTATTTGATAGAGAAAACCAAAGAATAATTTATTTTCTAAGGGGCACATGGATTTTCCATAATAGCCTACACCACCATTTCTTTTCTTCCGTGAAAAGATATTCGACCCAGAATTTGTATCCTAGTTTGGAAGTGAACTCTCCCAACTTGGGGTTCTTAGAACAATAGATTTTGTTTGGATCTTCATCTTGTAAAAGGATATTGTTTGATACCAAGAGTCTCATGTATTGATCCCATTCTACTGCTTCCTCTTTACCTATCCCCAACAATATGGAAGAACACAGTCCTAGTCTTCCCCTGAGTTGAGGCACTTGGGAATAGACATGTCAAAGAGAGAACATGTTTTTTGAATGAAGATCATCGATTAGAGAATCCAAAAATCGGTAATCATTGTCGAACCCCAACCATAAATCAACTCCAATTCTAAAAAATCTTCCATCCCCAATATGCCATACTATCCAATTTCATATCGAGGGAAAGATCAATGAGGGATTTCAGATTTTAGACCCTCTCGGTGACTAGCTTAGTGATCGATGCCATTCTTCCACTGAGATCCATTTAAGATATTTTTATTTAAGAACCCAAAACTATAGATATTTTCCCATTGAGAAATGCCACAAACTTCGGGAAGCAAGCACCTAGGTGAATTGAAGGATATTATTCAGTCCCCACCCCCGAGATCCTTAGGGTGAGAAATACTATTCCATCTGACCAGAGATATTCCCACTTATTGGTGCAACCCATACCATAGGAATTGAAAACTAGATTTCCTATTTTTTTGAAGAATTCCTCTGGGAATAGAGGTTATAGACATCCACTATATCAGGATTATTTTGATAGCTACATAATTTTTCTGATATATAGTTTACCAATCATTCTGTTTACATAAAGAGTGATTTATCCATTTATTTCTAACCATTTAAAATAATAAAAACAATTCTAGTTTATGGCCACCAACCAAGTGCATATTATTTTCATGTTATCTGTGCAACAAGAAAAATGCTCTTTGTTCAAAGGAAATTACAACAGCTATTCTCACAGGACCATTAGAATATTTATGTGTTCCCTCTTTATCATAACTAATATTTAACCAAGAGTCATTGCATAGAAAGAGTTTCAAGCCATATTCCAGGATTACTTTTGTTAGTCTATTTCTATGCTATACAAATGAAAAATATTGAGAGATGATTATTTATGCTTCCTCTATAGAGAATGATCTAATTAATAATTCTATATAGTTATTTCCATATTTAAGATTCCTCTGCAAATGTTAATAGTAATGAACTGACTAAGAAGTCTTTGGTTATTTCTACTTTCATATCAATATCTCCAACAATACATTACAATGAGCATATATAGAGACAATGTAGATTAGCATCCAACTAGAACTGTAAAAATTTGAGCTAATAAATCTAAAGAAATAAAATAACAAATGTAGATACACATATCTGAACCACAATGCTTTACTAACAAAAATTGAGGAGAGATTCAAGCTCCTCCCAACCATAGACAAGAGAAGCCACATACTGCTAACTCTGGTCACCCTAGAGCCAAACACTTTATTCCACAGGAAACTAAAAATGTTAATAAACTTCTCCAAATAATTTCCAAAACTTGGTTCTTTCTCAAAACCACCAAGCTCTAACTATGCACAAGTACTCAAAAATGTCCTATTTACACCATACTTGTTTTTTTTTCTTTTCTCTCTTGTTTTGCCCAGTTGAGAATAATACACTGCCTAGGTATTTTTATTTATTTTTCCATTTAGCCTTCTCCCTAACTTTTGGGAGTCTTGCCCTAACATCTTGCTAGCTTAATTCATAACCTCCCACACTCTTGGGGCTAGGTTCACACTTGTCCTTGTGGACAAAAATCACTTTTACCCTGGTGGTTTCCATCATTTTTTCACTTTTCCCATGGAATAAAATATTTGTCTTATCATAGATGGGTTCTCTCATCAATTTATCTCAAGTAATTTTAAATAAAATAAAATTAAAAATAATATTTACATAAATATTTTTCACCATCAATTATCTATGGTGATCAAAATGTTAATCAATTTTTTCCCAATGTCATAATTCAATAATCACAATCACTAAAGATTATTCAAATATTTAAATTGGATGGATATTACATACATTAATGAGGCCGAACAAATACACTTTTGCTGTCATTCTCTGAGCATGTAGTAGTTTAATGGCTCTCAGAATGGGTTTGAGAATAGAGGAAGAGCACAATGCATTTAACCATATGGATAATCGAGATTCAATTGCATGGACTAGAATGATACCAAGAAGTCTTGAATGAAATAAATGAATTTCTATGGGATGACGTCAGAGGGGATAATTTCATGGTTTAACACTATTATTATATCCTTGAAAACCATGTTTAAGAGATTCTCCATGGCACTATATTTCTATCGATCCTTCTTCTGCTCGATTTTGGCATCAAAATTAGGAAATATGCCTCTCGGAGTTCCAATGCAGAACAACCATTGATCGAGCCTCGTGTGTATCTAGAGTTTTTGATATGTGATGGGAATTATTTTCCTTATCCCACATGCAGAGGGAAGGCTTCAACTAAATGATTTGTAAACAAAATACAAACCTTTGTTACTTGATTATGTAAAGAGAACTACAGAACCCTACAGAGCCACATGTGATGTAAAATTTTGGCGGAGGTGACCGATGGACCAGATCGACATCCAAATAACTCCTTGTTGGATGTAATTTTACATAGAGCATGGCATGGCCCAGTGGCCAGTGGGTCATGTCCTTGTGGTCAGCGGGTGGTGGCCTAGTGGAACAGACCAGAATAGAGCCCTTCGATGAAGCTACATGGAGGTTGCATGGGGTGGTTTGGTGGTTGGTGGACTGGACCGAAACGCATCCCTTCGACGAAGTTAGAGGGAGGTTGCATGGGATTTCCCAATGGCTAGTAACTAAGTGGACCAGATTGTATTTGACTGAGGTCCGTTGATGGAAGTTATATGTAAGTTGAGTGAGGTGACCCAATGGTTGGTGGACTAGAATGGATCAGAAGCATTTATAGGAAATGAGAATGAAAAGTAGCTACGGTGACCGATGACTAATGCCATATCAACGCCACATCATTATCCACATTCGTTCCATATCATCTAGCACACGTGGGATGGTTCCACATGGAGGCCACGTCAGATAGGAAGACTTCAACAAAAAAGGGGAAAATGCCCATAAAACTTAAAAGGGGCATAAAAATTTTCTGAGAGCTTAGAATTCATCAAATGAATAGTCGTTGGAAAGATCTCAAAAGAAATAAATCTAATTATGAACCCAAAAATTTATTTTGAGTAGTAGAGTTTATAGTAAACTTAGAATAAGATCACTAGTGGCCTTAAGAAACAAAAAAGAAATATAATTTTGTTGTAGTACTTTTTCCAACAATGTGTTTATATCATTGTTCTTCGTTTTTTGTCTAATTAAATTATTGTGCTTCCACAATTTCTTGTAGAAGTAGGGCCATAAAAATATTAGTTCATGATAAGAATGCATATTTTGGAAATGGAGGAAGGAGAGGGAGCCTCCAATCATGAGAGAGATGCCAAAGTTCAAAATATTAGTGTTAGAAATGCAGAGACAAAATCTAATGGAAACATGAAAAGAGTGGAGCCTAATACATTAATAGAGACTATGAGAAGCATGAAAATATAAGTGTAGAGTTACAAACAAGATGATGAGAAGATGATGAAATAACATAATAAAATAAAGGCCCGAATGATGCAAATCCTAAATCAGTTACATATGCAAGCAAGGAATGGATCATGCTCAATATAGGAGGATGAAGGAAGACAATATGAAAGAAGAGATAACTACATAAGATCCAATCATTTAATAAGTGCTAGCAAAAATCATAGACATCACTCACCTCCTTACTAACAAGAAATTTTTATGCATATGAGGATTGAAGAAGAAGTACATAAGTGTCTCCTATCATACATCAAAGAAGAAGACATGAGATGGATGGTTTGCAAGGAGATATGAGGAAGCTTAAGCCACCATCCATTGATGGTAAAAGGGAATGGGAATATGATGTTGAAGCTTGGTTTCTTGGAATCAAGAATTATTTTTAGTTTCACAACTACTCCTCTAATTTAGAAGCCATAATTTCCACATGCCAGTTTCTTGGAAAATTCTCTATGTGGTAGGATCAGTTGAAGCAATTTCAACACATCAATGAGAACCATATCGCTTGGAAGTAGTTCAAGAGATATTTTAATAAGGAGTATCTTTCAGAGCACTACTATGAAGAGAAGATGCAAGATTTTTTTGAAATGAGGTTGGGAAGCATGACCATGGGAGAACATGAAAATAAGTTCTCACAATTGTTGAAATGTGTGGGGTTTATCAAATATGACAAGGTGAATATACAAAAGTTTTTTAGTGAACTACCATCCTTTTATAAAGAAAATATTCAATATGATCAGCCTAGAACTTTGACAGAGACCATTAGAAAGGATAAGTACTTTTATGAGCAAGGAAAGGGCAGAGAATATTTGCAAAATATTCGAAGGATAAGAAGAAGGAGAAATTTGATCAAAGAAGGAAGGGATTCAAACCTCCTTTCAATAGAAATAGCCCTAGTAAAAATAAGCAAGACCAGTCTGTTAAGAATGAATCTAAGAAGTAATACTCCTCAGTAAAAACTGAAAGACCAATAATCAAATGTTGGGGATGCAAAGAAGATCACATGTACAAGTAATTCCTTCATAGAGAAGAAAAAATCAAGACCTGTCACAAGATCCAAGAGTCTACTACAATAGAGTACATGGGAAAAAATATTCCAAGAATATATCCAAACTTATAAGATTGACAAGCAGAACACCAATCATATATGATCGAAGTGGAAGGTAAGATCATTAATCGACATGTTGCTAGATTAATTGATTTAGGAGCAAGTCATTGTTACATTGATCCTAAATGAGTGGATAGATTCATTTTGGAGAAAAATAAGCTTGAAAAATCAGGTTTGGTTCAGCTAACCACTGGAACCAAAAGAGGGATCAAGGAGACTAAAAGAGTTTATCCAATAAATTTGAACACAATAAATACAGTGGGTGATATGAATATTATACAATTAGGATCTTATGATATCCTGATTGGGATGGATTGGTTGGACAAACATCATGTTGTCCTAGATTTCCATGAAAAGACATTTACATGCCTTGATGAAGAACGAAAACAAATCTTTGTGAAAGGAATTCCAAGACCCATCTCTATAATGGATATTTCATCCTTACAATTGAAGAGATATTTTATGAAAGGTTTTCAATTGTATGCATCCAACATGGAGGAACCAAAAAAAACAAAAGGGACTACCCTTGAGGATTTTCAGTATTGCAAGAGTTTGAGGATGTATTCCAAGAAATACCAAGAATGAAACCGAAGAGGGAGATATATTTCTCTATCAATTTAGTACCAGGACTTCCCTAGTATCAAAGACACCTTATAGAATGAGCTTACCAGAATTAAAAGAAATACAAATGCATCTGGAGGAACTGATGAAGAAAGGGTACATATGCCCAAGTGTTTCACCTTGGGGAGCACCAATACTTTTTGTTAAAATGAAGGATGGAACATTGAGGCTATCTATTGAATTTAGAGAGTTGAATAAATACACTATGAAGAACAAATACCCTCTACCCATAATTGATGACATATTTGATGAATTAAGAGGAGAAAATATATTTTCAAAAATATACTTGAGATCAGTATACCATCAGGTAAGAATCAAGGAAGAAGACATCAATAAGACAACCTTTAGAACCAGGTATGGACATTATGAATTTTTACTCATGCGATTTGGACTGACCAATGCACCTATTATCTTTATGTTCTTAATGAATGATATATTTATAAATTGTTTCGATAAGTTTGTCATTGTGTTCTTGGAAGACAAATATATTTATTCTAAGACAGAGGAATAACATGAACATCACTTGAGGTTGGTGTTGCAATTGCTCAATTAACATCATGTTTATGCCAATCTTAGTAAGTGTTCTTTTTGCCAAGAACAAATCCATTATTTGGGGCACATTATTTTAGAATAAGATATAGTAGTATATCATGAGAAGATTGAAGCCATTAGAGGATGGCCAACACTAAGTTTGTATGGGAGGAAAAGTGTGAAGATAATTTTAATTTGTTGAAGGAACTACTTACTAGTACACCTATTTTAAAGATCAATGACCCAAATGAGAATTTTTTGGCTTGTACAGATGCATGAAAACAAGTAATTGGAGGGGTCCTCGGTCAAAATGGACATGTCATTATTTATGAGTCCAGAAAGATTAAAGAACATGATTGGAACTATGACACACATGATTTGGATCTTGTTGTCATAGTTCATGCTTTGAATATGTGGATGAATTATTGAATGGGGAAAAGATTTGAATTAACAATGGACCATGGTGGTCTAAAATATCTTTTTTAACAACCAACTATGAATTACAAGAAGACAAGATGGATAATTTTTTTAAGTGAGTACGACTTTGAGATCAAGCATATGAAAGGGAAAGAGAACAAAGTTGTTTATGCACTCAACAAAAGGGTACATATCATCCATTATACAACCATTAGTATACATTAGTCATATTTGAAGAGTATAATTTTGGATGTTGTTATTATAGACCAACAGTACCTACTAGTAAAAGAAAGTTTACAACAAGAAAATGTACATCAAAAATTAAAAGGGTATGAGATTAAAGAGGATGGATTCTTATGCATAAGAACAAATTTTGTTTTCCTTTTTCATGATAACTTAGGAATTTGGTATTAAAGGAAATGCATAATGTTCCATATGTCAGACATCCCTGTTACCAGAAAAAAGTTGCGACAGTAAGAAACTAATTCTTTTGGCATGGAATGAAAAAATATATTGTTGATTACATTGCCATATGTATGGAATGTCAAAGAGTGAATTTTGAGCATAGACACCCAACGGGTTTGCTACAACCATTGCCAATTCCATAGAATAAATGAGAAGTTGTAACTATTGATTTTATCACTAAGTTTCCAATGACAACAAGGAAAAATGATTCAGTAATGGTAGTTGTTGATAAATTGACAAAGGTTGTTCATTTTGTTCCTATAAAAATGAGTCATACAATAGCTAATATTGCAAAAATTACATGAGGGAGATTTCTAGGTTGCATGGGATACCTAAGGAAATTGACTTAGATATGGATACCAAATTTAAATCAAATTTCTGGAGGGTATTACTTAAATCATTTGGTATAAATATGAACTTTAGCACAACACACCATCCACAATCAGATGGGAAGACAAAGAGAATCATCTAAGTGATTGAATACATGTTGATAATGTATGTGATGTACAAGCCATCTAAGTGGGAAGCTTAATTACATTTGGTTGATTTTACCAACAACAATGGGTATCAAGCTCCATTTAAGATGAGCCCATTTGAAGCTTCGTATGGTAGAAAATTAAATACTACGGTAATTTGGGACAACCCAACAGACAATGTAGTACTTGGGCCTGCATTGTTCAAGGATATGGAAGAAAAAATCATTAGAGTTAAGTAGAATTTGAAGGAAGCAGAAGATAGATAGATGATTTATGTAGATAAGAATAGGACACCTAGAGAATTTAAATCAAACATCAACGAAAGTGAATCCCATGAAGATATCAACGAAGATGGGAAGTGGTACACATATAGCAAACATATTATGTGGTCCATTTGAGATACTAGACAGAATATGGCTAGTTCCATAACATACTTTCATTTCCTGCTTCCACGAATGTGCATATTTTATTTTATCCTAACTATGTTATCGATTGGAATTTGATTCAAGTGGATCCAGAAAGAGAATTCCAGGTATAGTTAGTGTGCATATTGAATATAAAGGTCAAAGTGCTCTAGAATCAAGTCATAGAACTGGTAAAAGTTTATTGTGCCTTCTACGATCCTGAAGATGCTACTTGGGATCATGTAGATGACATATCGACAGAGTACCAATGCCTTTTGGAAGAATTTTGAAATTTTGATTTATGTTTGGTATATGTACTGGCGACAATGCTAAAAAAAGGGGTAAGGGAATGTAATACCCTGGTTTTGAGTCTCCATTTTAATAATGTAATTTGTTTATTTGATGAGAGGATGGATTTCCTAGGAAATGTAATGCATTGAATGTTTTTAATAATAAATTACATCATTGATTGCGAGACAGACAGGGACATGAGTTATAGGGGGGTATTATTCCACAAGAGAAGGGTGGGGAGATAAGGGGATAATCCTTTATTTTATTTTGATTATTCACCCACATTGGGTTGGGGGTAAATGAAGGGGAACATGAGTCTCTTTGGGTGAGCTCATTTTTCCTTGGGCAATTTTCTCTTTAAAAACCTTCCTATGGGATGCTTGGGGGTTCAATCAATCAATCGATTGTTCAAGAAATCAATTAGTTGGATATCATTTTGCTAGCCAATTCATTTTTGAGTCATTTTCTCTATAATTTGTCTTCTTCTCATTCTTATGTTTACATGGGAAAGGAAAAACAAATTGTTGAAGGAAAACAACCATGGTTAATTGGCGGTTAGAATTACTGATGTATTCCAGCCATGAATTGATGCTTGTATGTCTGGGATGCATTGATATGTTGAAAAACCTTGTTCATAGTTGTGAATCTTGAGAGTTCCAGCATAAAGATTCCTAACGAGAAGCACTGGAGCCTTGGAAGGCGGTAGATGACCTAAGGGAGTGGATGGAAATGAAGGGTGTTTGTTTTCTTTGGGTGGTGCAGGATGGAGGGAAGAGCGTTGGTAAAATATATTTGATGTGTGTTTGAGAAACCTTTCAAACCTCTATTGATGACTTGTTTGGGAAGACTAGTGTTGGTTTGATACCCATCCCTTTAGATTCATAGCCCTGGATCAGGGATGACCTGTTGTCGACACTTGGAGAAATAGAGTCTAAGGTTGGTTGGAACTTCCTTGGTCTGTAGTCAGTTGGTGATTGGTCTTTTTGTTCAAGATAAGTTGTCTTTGTCATGCTTTTCTCTGCTTCTGTAATTATTTCTATTTGTTACTAATTATTATCTCTAAGTTACTTATTTAAAATGTGCCTATTTGTTGGTTATTTGTTTTGCATGGCGTAGGGTTCTTTTATTTTATGGTGTGACATCAATCTTGAATATTGTATGTGTTACTTCATGTCTCTTTGTGAATTAATTGGTATCAGAAATTTGAAATCAATTCATGAAGTGGGTTCTTGAGTTATCGAGCCCGCTAGTAGCTCAAT
>JZKD02S1672807.1:1215035-1225894 GCA_000966675.3 Picea glauca
CTTGAAACTCTGGCGCTAGATATACAAAGCAATTGAGAGCTTTGGCTAATTTATAGTGAATGAAATTATGAGTACTACCAGAATCAATTAGGACTATTACCTTTTTCTTTTTGATAAATCCTTCGATCTTGACAGTTTGAGGAGTGTTAATTCCAGCCAATGCATTACACGATATCGTGGGAGTCAACTCTTCAAACAAAATAGATTCTACCTTTTCATCTTGAGATGGTTCTTCTTCTTGCTCTTCTTCCTCTTCACAATCTACATAGAATAATTTCTTCTCACCACACTTATGTCCCTTACTGTACTTGCTGTCACAATTAAAGCATAAACCTTTGGCTTTTCTTTCCTCCAATTGTTGAGGTGTCAACCTTGTAGGTTGAGGTGTTTTAGAAGAAGGAGCATTATTCTCTCTATAGATGTTAGGATTTCTCCTTCTAGTAGCCATAGCCATATTTTTACTCTCAACATTTCTTGCCACCCTGAATGCATTCTCCAATGATTTGGGTTCCCAAAGCCGAACCTTATGTTGAATGTTATCCTTTCAAGTTCCTATGAATGCATCAATCAAGTGTTCATCTGGAATATATGTTACCTTTATATTAAATCTTTGAAAGTTCTCAATGTGCTCTGTAACTGAACCCTTTTGCTTTAGATTTATCAACTAGATAAAGAAGGTATTTCTCCTTGTATCCTCATAGTGTGCTATCATTTCTTCCGTGAAAATTGTCCAAGTGACGAGTGATTTGTGAAAACAAAGCCATCGATACCATAAAAATTGATTGGGTTCTAAATATAAAGAAGCAATTTGTACCTTTTGTGTATGTGGCACATTATGTAGATCAAAGAATTGCTCCATCTAAAGTATCCATGTGATTGGGTCCTTGCCATCAAACTTCCTTATATCGATCTTAGGAATTTGGTTGGTCTTTAACCCAAAGTTGGAGTTTCTCCATTCTTGATTCATCTTCCTTGTGTCCTCATCATGAATTTCATGGGACACATTTTCACTTTCAGGTGTCCTCTCTATTAGAAAAATTTTCATTCCTTTAATGATATCCCTTTTTAAACCATCCATCTTAGTATCCATTATTGCCTCCAGTTCATTTTTTGACACTATCTTCTTTTGTCATTCATTTATGTCCCTACGCATTTCTTCACCTTCATCAAGAGTCCAAGTAGGACTGTCTGGAGGCTTATTTGGTGTAGAATTTCCCTTTTTGGGTGGCATGTTGGCCAAGTATCACTTTGGAACCTTGATTTTGAAGTGGTTCTACTAGACAATCTTTCTTCTGTTGTATCTCCAAAGTTTCAGCCAATCTTGGTATGAAACTTTATTTTTTGTAGTTCTCTGGTATTTCTTCTCTGCAATTCCACAGGTATGATCAAAATTGGATGTGCCAAGTGGAATTTATGGTAACTTCCCCACAACTTGCTGATTTTTTGTCTTTCTAGAAGATCTCACTTGTATAGCATGCCCCACACAAAATAATTGATATAAAATTTCGAAACTTGTACCTAAAATACCATAGTCTGTACAATATTTATTTCAACCAGTCTCACTCAATTTGGATACTCTAGGAAGAAGTTATGATTTTTTTACCTGGAACACCTGCTTGAGACTAATCAATAGGTCTAGTCATATACCTTATCTTCCCCAGGGTGTATCTACAAATGTATGATGACCTAGAAGCTGAAATTTTTACCATAGATACCTTACTAATTTATGTGAATGGTCTCCAGAGTTCAGGGTCTGAAACATTACAGAAAAAATTTTGTAGAGAGAATTCGCAATGACTCATTTCAGGATGATTCAAGAACCCTATATTACACACGATGTATCTCTGAAAGTATAAGGCCTCAGGAGCTGAAATTTTAACCCAACATACCTTGATCCGTATACTAAATATTATACAAGCCATTCCTTCTGAAACATTGTATAAAAATTGTTATAGTGAAAATTACAAGGTGTCTCAGATGTAGCAGCAAAACCCCGAGACCTTGAGCTCTGATACCATATGTTAAGAACAAAATATCAATATAGCATAGAAAAATATTAGAATAGGTACTTAGTGCCTTGAAAAAGAGAGAAATTCATATAATAAGTCTCTTCTAGTGGGCAACCTCCTTATGCCCACATAAATGTCCAATTACAAGATGATTCCAAATGAAAAAGTCTCCTTGGTATATATAGGAGACTAGGAGGTATAATTACAACTAATGGACTAAAGCCAACATAAATAAAATAACATTACTAATGTAATATGACCTAATTAAGGGGTAATGAGCCACTATTTAGGGCTTAACATCACCATCTACCCATTCTTATTTTAAGAGTGAGGATTCATCAAATACTACATCTCTTCTTATGATGAGTTTGTGGGAATTAGGATCCCACAATATGTACCCCTTAACTCTATCACCATAACCAACAAAGACATATTTCTTTGATCTAGGATCTAACTTATAACGTTGATCTTTAGAAATAAGAGCATAAGCATCACAACCAAATATTCTCAGATTTGAAAAATCACATGAATGACCTGTCCATACCTCTTCTCGAATCTTACAGTTTATTGCAGTTGATAGTGACCGATTTATCAGATAACATGCTTTAAGAACTTCTTTTTCCCACAATTCCTATTACATCTTGGCATTACTGAGCATGCTCCTTGCTCTCTCTAGAAGATTCTTATTCATGTGTTCAACGAAACCATTCTGCTGAGGAGTATAAATAGTGGTCTTATGTCCTTCAATCCTAGCTTCCTTGCAATAGTTCTCAAATTCCAGAGATTTGAACTCACCTCCATTATCTCTCCTTAAACACTTGATTGACCTGTCAATGTTGTTTTCAACCAAAGCTCTGAATTTCTTAAAAGTATTAAATACATCATCTTTTATTTTAAGTAAATAGACCAAAACCTTTCTAGATTAATCATATATAAATGTCACAAAATATGACGATCCTCCAAAAGCAATTGTAGCAGATGCTCTCCAAAAATATGAATGAATGTAATCAAGGATACCTTTTCTTATATGCCTTTCTGTTTTAAAATTTTGTCTACACTGTTTTCCAAAAACACAATACTTGCAGAAATTCAAGTTCAAAAAATTCAAACTTGGAAGTGACTTATGATCAACCACTACCTGAAGCCCTTTCTCACTCATATGACCCAAACATTGATGCAATAAATGAACATAGTCACTTGCATCTTTATATTCTACCATTGCTTGATTTACTTATGTCATTCCTTCAAGCTGATAAATGTTCCCAATCCTGTTTGCCTTCATGACTACCAATATTCCTTTGGACACCTTCAATACTCCACCTTGAGTTGTACACTTGTAACCAACAGAATATAGAACTCCCAAAGATATCAAGTTCTTTCTTAGTTTGAGAACAACACATCATGCTAATGAAAATATCCTCAGTGTCATCAATATTTTATGCATCTTCATCTTCACCTTCTTCTTCTAGAACATCTTCATGCTCCTCCTTTTCTGAAGATGGTTGAGTTTCCAACTGAATTTATTGAACTTGCGGTACTTGTTCTTGTCTCAGTTCAAAATCTATCAGTTCTGATTTTAAGAGTGAGGATTCATCAAATACTACATCTCTTATTATGATGGGTTTGTGGGAATTAGGATCCCACAATCTATACCCCTTAACAACATCACCAAAACCAAAAAAGACATATTTCTTTGATCTAGGATTTAACTTAGAACGTTGATATTTAGAAATAAGAGCATAATCAACACAACCAATTATTCTCAGATTTGAAAAATCACATGAATGACCTGTCCATACCTCTTCTGGAATCTTATAGTTTATTTCAGTGGATAGTGAACGTTTTATCAGATAGCATGTTGTAAGAACTGCTTCTGCCCACAATTCCTGCTACATCTTGGCATTACTGAGCATGATCCTTTCTCTCTCTAGAAGAGTCATATTCATGCGTTCAGCAAAACCATTATGTTGAGGAGTATAAATCATGGTCTTATGTCATTCGATCCCAACTTCGTTCCAATAGTTCTTGAATTCCACATATGTGAACTCGCCTCCATTATCTGTCCTTAAACACCTGATTTATCTGTGAGATCTCTTTTCAACCAAAGCTTTGAATTGCTTAAAAGTATTAAATACATCACCTTTTATTTTAAGTAAATAGACCCAAACCTTTCTAGAGTAATCATCTATAAATGTCACAAAATATGATGATTTTGCAAAAGAAACTGTAGGGGATGGTCCCCAAATATCCGAATGAATGTAATCAAGGATACCTTTGCTTATATGCCTTCCTGTTTTAAAATTTTGTCTACACTGTTTTCCAAAAACACAATACTTGCAGAAATTCAAATTCAAAAAATTCAAACTTGGAAGTGACTTATGATCAACCAGTACCTTAAGACCTTTATTGCTCATATGACCCAAATGTTGATGCCATAAATGAACAGAGTCACTTGCATATTTAGATGCTACCACTATTTGATTTACTTATGTCCTTTCTTTAAGTTGGTAAAGGTCCCCAATTCTCTTTGCATTCATGACTACTAAGATTCCTTTGGACACCTTCAGTACTCCACCTTGAGTTGTACACTTGTAACCAAGAGAATCTAGAACTCCCGGAGATATCAAGTTCTTTCTTAGTTTGAGAACAACACATTTGTTCATGTTCTTACGGAATCATCATGCATTGTAATCCGAATGCTACCAACTCCAACAATTTTATAAGAAAAATCATTTCCCATAAAAAGAACACCATTATCAATAGATTGGTAAGTTGAGAACCAATTTCTATGAAGACACGTGGTTGGACACACTAGAATATAACAACCAATGTTAATTTTGTTGTCAAACATCAAAAGTAGCCAATACCTCATCAACCATACCTAAACTGGAACCTGAACTTTTTTCTACTAAATTAGCTTCCTTTGTTTCTTTTGTGGAGTCCTCTTTGGGTGCATTTTGTCTTTTCCAGCAATCATATTTGAGATGCCCAGACTTGCCACAGAACCAACATTTTTGCTTACTCTTCTTGTCTAACGCACAAACACACAAGTGTCGGGTCAAAGAAGCGACGAACGAGAGAGGAGCCTGCAAGAGTCATTTTATCTTGCACTAAATGCCCAAGCGTCACCGCCATACACCAGCACCAACACCGAGAGCAAAGGGAGAGAGTAGAATGGAGAGGCAGCAGTGAGGGAGTGAAGGGTTGAGGAGTTTAGGGTTTGTTAGGACGTGTGTAGGGTTTTAGGGTTTTGGGATGAGCATCACGGAGGAGGTGGCACGTGGGGATGGTCCCCAAACATCAGAATGGATATAGCCAAGGATTTCCTCACTAGTGTGTCTTCTGTTTATAAATTTCTGCCTATTATGTTTTCCATAGATACAGTGCTTGCAAAAATCTAACTTTAAAGACTTTAGACTAGGAAGTAACCTGCAATCAGTTAATACCTTTAATCCTTGTTCGCTCATATGACCCAACCGTTGATGCCATAGTCAAACAGAATCACTGTCTTTGTCAGATACCGTTGTCGCATGATCTAACTTAGTTCTTCCTTCTAACAGAAACAGGGTACCAACCTTCTTCACTTTCATAACCAGTAGGATTCCTTTGTAGACTTTCATAACTCCACCTTGAGCAATACTCTTATATCCTCCAGTGTCTAAGACTCCCAAAGAAATTAGGTTCTTCCTAAGCTCAAGTACATGTCTCACATCAGTTAGTATTTTAAAAGTTCCATCAAACATCTTAATTTGAATGTTACCAATTCCCACAACTTTACATGATATGTCATCTCCTATGTAAACAATTCCATCATCTATAGACTAGTAAGTAACAAACCAGTGTCTATGAAGACACATGTGATTTGAATCACCGTAATCTAATAACCATTGTTGATCATGACGTGAACCAATACTAATTGATCAAACTTGATCAGCCATACCTGAACCTGTTGTTGAACCTATTTCAGTTGCGTTTGCTTCCTTCATCTCTTTTGGAGGGTCTTCTTTGGAGGCTATTTGTCTCTTCCAACAGTCCTTCTTTAGGTGTCCTGGTTTGCCACAAAGCCAACACTTAAACTTTCTCTTTTTACCCTTCGACTTTGAACAAGAGAAATCTCTCTGACCTTGTCCTCTTTCTTTAGGTTTGCCTCTGACCATCATTGCCTTAGATGTAGAGGTTTATGAATAAATTTTCTTCCTTGTTTCCTCAGACAATAGTGCTCCAACAATAACATGAAACTCAATACTTTCTTTTGTGTTGAAGTTAATAGAGGTAACAAATTGATCCCATGACATGTGCAAAAAACACAATAATTTAATTGCCTTGTCTTCAGAATCGAATTTTACTCTCATGTTGGTCAACTGAACTAAGAGAGTATTAAAAGTATTTAAATGATTAGCTATTTTTGTACCTTCCTTTATGCACAAACTATACAATTGTCTTTTCAAGAAGATCTTGTTCGTCAAGGATTTTGTCATGTACAGGCTTTCCAGCTTCATCCATAAACCGATTGCTTTCTTCTCCGCAACAATGTTGAACATAACATCATCGGCCAAACACACACGTATGACACTCAGTGCTCTCGCATCAATATCATCCCAATCTTCATTTGTTATGGTCACAGGTTTCTTTGCTTTGCCCCAAAGCGCCTTCACCATGCCTTGTTGCACGAGCAGATCATGGATCTTAACCTTCCAGATCTCGAAATTGTTCTTGTCATTGAACTTCTCGATTTCGAATTTGGCACTCTGAGTTTTCGCCATTGGCAGAAGAAAAATTTTCACAACACCACTACTTATAATAACCAAGGCCATTTTAGAAACAAATAATGCACACGAATAATGGTATAAACTCCACAAGGTTTAATAAAAAGGTTTAATAAAAAAACCTTTTACTAACCCGACCTTTTCCTCACCTTTTAATTCACCTTCTTAATTCCTCCACCTTTTACATACAATATAATATGCATACAATAATTAATATAATATGCATACTAGATTCACCTTTAATAGCATCCGCCACCTGTTTGTTTAAAAAAAAAAACTTCATACCTTATACTTTTTCAAAAGACGATACCTTAAATTCTTTCAAAAAACATGCAATTTTTAAAAAAAAATGGAGATAGTGACCTTTGTTTTAAAAAGAAGTCGTCGCACGTCCCGATGCAGCTTCCCTACGACGTGCTTCAATGGATCTTTGTACCTCCAAATAAAAACAGGCTACAACGGTGTCAGGTGGTCACTCCTCTCGATACAACCAAGGTGCGACGATCTCAGGAAGTTCTGAGGTTCCAAAGTTCGACTAATGGGTCGCCGCACCTTCCAAGAGGAGTCCCTGCGACAATGTGGAAATCGACGCACCGTACACAGGTTTCAATTCTGCGACTCCTCCGAGAATTTTTTGCCTGCGACACCCTCTCCTCTAACCTGCTCTGATACCACTTGTTATAATTGCAAATGTGGAAAAATGGAATTCACATATGGTAGTCAACAATACAACAAATTATAATACATAGAGATTTCACGTGGTTCACCCAAACGTTGGCCTACGTCCACCAAGCAGAGGTATCGATTGTCTTATTATTCAGATAATGGAAATTACAATAGCTCACTCACACTCATGTCTGCCTCTACGGGCTTACATAAATTTATATACATTTACACAAGAAAACTGATTATTAAATGCAATCTCATCCATATTCTAACTTGGTCTTATTGGTTACAACCAACGCTCGATTATAGGATCTGAAATCCTAATCATTCGTTGTCACCAGTATCCAACAACTTTCACTATTAAAATATAATGAGGAGTTTCATCATATTTTTATTTTGATATTATATTAATATATATTTTTTTAATTTATTTCTACAACGTTCACTATTAAAATATAATGAAGAGTAGCTCATTTGAGTATTGAATTTTTTTATTAATTTATCTATTAGATTTTTTTTAGTCATTATTAGATTTTTTTTTAATATCTATTAATGAAATAAAAACAATGTAATTGTTGGTTAAATAGTTAATTTTAGTTATTTAAATTATAGTTTTGAATACATTGAGATATGCAACATCCTGAAAAACGTTTAATCTACTTGAATACTAAAATCTTAACAATTTATATATATGTAATTTCATCATTTCTTTTAAATTTATTCTTACCTCCATTCTTTTAAATTTCTTCTTACATGTGTTGGAACAAAATTGATCGCAAAACACGAGGAAAAATTTAAAGTAGTCCAATTAGAATTCCAAGCGAGTAGTCTGTATATTCAACAAAATTGTCATGTTATTTGGTCGGATAGTCCGTCCATACTACATTATCATGTCAACCAACGGATAAAAACACCATAACTTTGCGCGTGATGTGGTTGGTGAAACCTCCAAATACGGACTTCTTACAGTGCAACGTTTAAAATGTAGCTCAATACTGAAGGTTGGTGGTCAAAAATTCATTGAAACTAGGCAGATGAAACTTGGTCAAATGAAACTCGTCTCGTGGGAATATTTGGTGTTTGCAAGGCATTTTCATTCAATCGTATTGTCTCTCTATATAAATCCCTTCGTTTCATGTGCTTACTTGAATCGTAGTGCCTTTGTATATAAATCCATTAATTTCGTGTGCTTACCAAAATCGAAGTGTGTTTATATATATATACATCCCTTCATTTCATGTTCTTAACAAACATCTCCAGTGTGCCCGTTCTTTCTTGAATTATAAAGGTTCTTCTTTACTTTGTCTTTAATTACAAAGTTGCCCCTTCAAGATATCACATCATGATTGTCAAATTTCACCATGGCGTTTGCCAGTTGATTCACTACCCACTGCTCTCCGCATCACCTACCACACTCGCAGTTTCAGTTTTTCAAATCTCCAAGAAAGAGGTGGATCGGTCAGATTTATACTCAGGTCATCATCATCATCAGCAGAATGATGATGACCATGTACTATTAGCACATACGTGGAAAGAAATACAAGGATGCCACAATTAAAATGGACTGAATGGATCCAATGCATATCAGAATGATGATGACCATGTACTGTTAGCACATACGTGGAAAGAAATACAAGGATGCCACAATTAAAATGGACTGAATGGATCCAATGCATTCGTACGAGCCTGTTATGAAGCTTTCTAATGGGAGCTATTCTTCCATAGTGTCGAACAAACTTGTTGTAGTAGCCTGTCAAATCCAAAAATCCTTTAAAATTATTCAATGTTTTGGGAATCGACCAGTCCATCATGGCCTTAATCTTCTTAGGGTCTACCTTGACACCTTCATGAGATACAATATGACCCAAATACTCTACCTCCTTCCCTCCAAAGAAACATTTGGATGGTTTGGCATATATTTGTTGCTCTTTTAGTAATTGTAGAACCTTGACAACATGTCGCACATGATCCTCCCAAGACTTGCTATAGATTAGTATATCATCAAAAAATACTAACACACTTTTTCGAAGGAAGGGCTTGAAAATAGAATTCATCAACCCTTGGAATGTGGAAGGTGCATTTGTAAGGCCAAAAGGCATGACCACAAATTCATAATGGCCTTCATGAGTTCGGAATGTTGTTTTTGGGATATCTTCTTCCTTCATTCTAATCTAATGATACCCTGAACGAAGATCCAACTTTGTGAATTACAAAGGTTCTTCTTTACTTTGTCTTTAATTACAAAGTTGCCCCTTCAAGATATCACATCATGATTGTCAAATTTCACCATGGCGTTTTCTAGTTGATTCACTACCCACTGCTCTCCGCATCACCTACCACACTCGCAGTTTCATTTTTTCAAATCTCCAAGAAAGAGGTGGATTGGCCAGATTTATACTCAGGTCATCATCATCATCATCAGAATGATGATGATCATGTACTGTTAGCACATACGTGGAAAGAAATACAAGGATGCCACAATTAAAATGGACTGCATGGATCCAATGCATTCCTACGAGCCTATTATGAAGCTTTCCACTGGGAGCTATTCTTCCATAGTGTCGAACAAACTTACTCTAGTAACTTGTCAAACCCAAAAATCCTCTAAGATTATTCAATGTTTTGGGAATTGACCGGTCCGTCATGGCCTTAATCTTCTTAGGGTCTACCTCGACAGCTTCATGAGATACAATATGACCCAAATACTCTACCTCCTTGACTCCAAAGAAACATTTGGATGGTTTGGCATATATTTGTTGCTCTTTTAGTAATTGTAGCACCTGGACAACATGTTGCACATGATCCTCCCAAGACTTGCTATAGATTAGTATAATATCAAAAAATACTAACACACTTTTTCGAAGGAAGGGCTTGAAAATTGAATTCATCAACCCTTGGAATGTGGAAGGTGCATTTGTAAGGCCAAAAGGCATGACCACAAATTCATAATGGCCTTCATGAGTCCGGAATGTTGTTTTTGGGATATCTTCTTCCTTCATTCTAATCTGATGATACCCTTAATGAAGATCCAACTTTGTGAAATAGATTGCTCCATGTAGTTCATTTAACAATTCATCAATGATGAGAATGGGAAGCTTATTTTTTATAGTGATCTTGTTGAGCTATCTATAATATGGACACATACGCCATGAACCATCTTTCTTTTATATGATTACTACCAGTGCAGAGTAAGAACTTTGGCTAGGTCTAATAATGCCAGTCTCTAACATTTCTTCAACCATGCGCTCAATTTCACTTTTTTGGGCATAAGGGTATCTATATGGCCTGATGTTAGGAGGAACCCTCCCAGGAATTAGGTGAATATCGTTATCATGATTTCGAGTGGGTGGAAGACCTTTGGGAATATCTTCAAATACTTTGGAATGCTTATCAATGATCCCTTGGAGATCTAGAGGAA
>JZKD02S1672807.1:1276271-1292032 GCA_000966675.3 Picea glauca
CTAGCTCAAGAATGGCATCAAGGAAAGTGGATGCGACTAATTAAAGTGGCTACTTAGACTATTTTAGCGAAAGTATACAGACTTAGACCAAGATAAGCGGGAGGGGGCTCAAGGCCACCTCCATATGGTAACAGAGTCGCACCAAGGATGGTAGCCACAGGGATTTCAATGGTACCAAGTGCAGCGTCTCGTTCATCGCCAACGATGCAGGCAGGTCCACAGCCATCTCACGGAACAACTAGTAGGGGCAGGGGTTCAATCTCGTGTTACCTGTTAGGGGATGTGGAGGAACCTATTACCAGTATGACTGCCCAGAGTTACAATCAGGATTTGTGCATAGAGAAGGAAAGGCCTCGATGGGAAAATCAAGTAGCAGCCACCAGATTTACGCAGCGGTTAATAATCGCTAGGTCGAATATCAATCCACGGTGGTGGAATCGTCAGGTACACAAAACCATATCAGTGTTAAGATTTTATTTGATTCTGGTGCGACAGATAGTTTCATTTCACCATCTGCATTAGAAAAGAGTGGGTTGGAAGCCTACGAGTATGATGACTTTAAACAAGTCGAGATCGCTTCAGGGGAAAAAAAGCGGTAGGATCGAGCATTGATAATTGTATAGTAGACCTGGGAGTGTGTACTACCAGGTTGAAGGTATACGTTACTTCTCTCGGGGCGTATGACCTAATCATTGGAATTGATTGGTTAGAAGCTTATCGAACTTTGGTAGATTGTTTCGCAAAAAGGGTGCTTTGTGTCGATGATGAAGGAAGACCAGTTGAGATCCAGGGTGTACGGAGAAGGGTGTCATTACACTTTATCTCAACCATGAAGGTTAAGAGATGCTTGAGGCAACGGTGTTGAATATATGTAGTGGAAGTAGTGAATGAAAGGAAGGGGCCCTCATTAGATAAGTACCTGGTGTTGTCAGAATTTAAGGATGTTTTCCCGAACGAGTTACCAGGGTTATCCCTTGAGAGGGAGCTTGATTTTACTATTGAGCTAAAATCTGGTGCAGAAACAATTTCCAAACTCCGTATCGGATGACAACACCGGAACATTGTGAATTGCATATGTAGTCGAAAGAGTTTTACCTTGGGGTGCACCAGTAATTTTTGTAAAGAAGAAGGATGGATCCTTACGACTGTGTATATACTACAGGGACTTGAATCGTGCTATAGTGAAAAATAGGTACCCAATGCCACAAATAGATGACCTCTTCGATTAGATGAAAGGAGAAGTAGTATTCTTAAAGATCGATTTGTGATCAGGGTATCATCAGTTAAGGATTAAGGAAGGCGATATCCCAAAAACTGTCTTTCGAACCCGATTTGGACATTACGAGTTTGTCGTAGTACCTTTCAGATTGACCAATGCACCAGCAGTATTCACGAGCCTCATGAATGACGTATTCTGGAAGTACTTAAACCATTTTATACAAGTCTTTCTAGATGACATCCTCATCTATTCCAAGAATGAAAGAGAACATGAGGAACACTTACGAGTAGTGTTGTCCTGCCTTAGAGAGAACAAATTGTATGGGAAGTTCTCAAAGTGTTCCTTCTTCTAGAAAGAGATTCACTATTTAGGTCATATCATTTGCGGTGAAGAATCTCTATGGACCCAGAAAAGGTAAAGGCCATTATGGAGTGGCCAGTGCCGAAAAATGCCCATGAGGTGAGAATCTTCATGGGGGTAGTAGGTTATTATTGAATATTGTGGAGGGATTCTCCAAAATAGAGAAACACATCACCACCTTGCAGTGCAAGGGGGTCAGGTATGAATGGACAAAAGAATGTGATTGTGCATTCATTGAGCTTAAGAGGTTACTAACTAGTGCCCCAATTCTACGAGTGTTGGATATGGAAAAGGACTTCACCGTCTTCATGGACGCCTCGAAGCAAGGGTTGGGAGCTGTGCTAATGCAGGATGGAGGAGTGATAGCTTATGCATCAAGGAAGCTTCAGAAACACGAAGAGCTATATGCAACTCATGATTTAGAGTTGCCAGTTGTAATGCTAACTTTGAAACTTTGGAGGCACTATCTTTGGGGCAAAACTTTGAGCTCAAAATGGACAATCAAAGTTTAAAACATCTCTTCACTCAAAGGGATCTAAATTCCAGGCAAAGGTGATGAAGTGATTTTATGAGTGAGTACGATTTTGGTATTTCATACATCAAGGGAAAGGAAAATGTGGTCACAGATGCCTTGAGCAGGAGACCACGTGTCTTCTCCTTGATACCCTTAAAGGTCAATCTGTGGGAACACGTGTTGACACAACTCCAAGGAGACAACTGGTATTTAAAGGTTATTTCAACCCTCCAGAGTGGGAGGCATTTAGATCCAAGGTATGAAGGATATAGTCTGGAAGCAGACGGACTTTTGAGATATCGAGGAAGGATGTACATCCCTGAAAATGGGGATATTCGAAGCCCATAGAGCACTTTATTGTGCGCATCCGGGTGTGAAGAAGATGTATGCTGACATGAGGAAGCTCTTCTTCTGGGTAGGCATGAAGCATGATGTAGTCCATTTCATTGCCAAATGCCTCGAGAGTCAACAAGTGAAATCTGATCACCATCACCCGACATGCCTCCTACAACCACATGATGTTCCTATGTCCAAGTGGGAAGTCATTTCTATGGATTTTGTTGTGGGGTTGTGGCTCACATCTCATAGACACAACACCATTCTTGTGATAGTTGATAAGTTAACTAAAAGTTCTCATTTTATTTTGGTTAGAGACACTTATGATGTCAGTGACCTGACATGTCTGTTTGTAAGCGAGGTTATCTGTTTGGACAAGATACCTAAGAAGATCATTTCAAATAGGGACTCCAGATTCACTTCTAGGTTTTGGACAAGTTTGCAGTGAGCATTGGGGACTCGGTTGACCTTAAGCACATCTTATCATCCTAAAACAGATGGGAAAACCAAGAGATTAAATCAAGTCATGGAAGACATGCTCAGGATGTATGTCATGGATAATGAAACCCAGTGGGAGAAGTACCTACCTTTGGTAGAGTTTGCCTACAATAACAGTTTTCATAGCTCCATCAGAATGCCACCCTACGGAGCTCTGTATGGAAGGCCATGCAGAACGCCATTGAGTTGGGATAGATTAGAAGATTGAGTAATAGTTGGGCCAGAATTGATTCAAGAGATGGAGGAACAGGTAATTCAGATTAGGTAGAGACTAAAGGAAGCATAGGATAGGCAGAAAAGTTATGCGGATGCAAACAGGACTGACCGAAGTTATGAAGTGGGAGACCAGGTCTTCATTCGTATCAGGCCTAATAAGAGTACCATACGGTTCGGGAAGGGGACAAAGTTGTCACCTCGATTTATAGGACCGTTCAGAATCCAAGAGAAAATTAGGCCCGTTGCCTATCGTCTCGTACTGCCACTCCACTTGCATAAAACTCATAATGTATTTCATGTATCTGTTTTACGTCATTATGTTGCTGATGAATCACATAAACTGAATTGGAAGGAATTGCAGGTATCGGACGTGGGAAATATCATGGTAGAACCATTACGCATATTGGATCGTAGAGTTCGACAGCTCAGGAACTATCCGGTAGCCCAAGTTAAGGTCCAATGGGACAAGTATAGTCTAGGATCTGCCACTTGGGAAGATGCCAAGACACTACGACGAGACTATCCCTCACTTTTTTTGACCACCTTGAGAATATGTTTCTCAGAGGTGGGGTGTATGTAACACCACCTTTTGACTTAGACAACCAGGATTACCTAAGGCCTATATACTTTATTTTCTAGTCACAAGGAAACTCTTAAATGATACACTTACACTTTAATATGTATGAACCTTTATGAATGTTTAAATGTTATTTATGCTGATGTATATAATTCGATCTACTATGTGAATGTAAATTTTATGAATGTTTAAATATTATTGATGATGATGTATATAATGCGATCTACTATGTGAATGTAAATTTTATGAATGTTTAAATGTTATTGATGATGATGTATATGATGCGACATATTGTGAGAATGTAAATTTTATGAATGTTTAAATGTTATTGATGATGTTGGATATGATGCAATCTATTTGGTAAATGATAATTTTATGAATGGGTGTCGAAATTGAATTATGGGATATTATGAGATCTATTTCTAACTGAAAACTTTGATGTTAAGTTGCTGGTACACCGATACCGAATTGAAATGATGATTGCATGCAATTACATGATGATAATGCATAGAAATGTATGAGTTTGTGTTACAGACTAATCTGCAGGTTATGGGCTATGAAATAGCCAAGGGATAATGATGATGAGAGTGGATATCATGACCACTAGCCGAGAAACATTATGGTATGAATATTTGTATGTGAAATTATATTGGTTTGGATGCATTGCTATGATATGTAGACCAGTGCAGGATTTTAGGTGATCAGACTGCCCAAAACTGAATAAACGATGACAAAACTCTCAGCAACACGGTGCCACTGTATATTCCATTGTAGGGTGTATACCCTAGCTATGATTAGGAGGGGTGGAGGAATTTCCCACCATGTATCCTCCGAAACCTGAAGTCATGGGAGGATGGTGTTAGCTCACACTCCCCAAGACGTGTGATGATGACTATCAGTTGCCTTCTGGGGAAGCTTGATCGAGATAGTGACACTTCTTTTTACGGGTTCTATTTGGAGTTAGGTCAATATAGTTGATGCTCCAAGATAGTCCAATAGAGGAAGGATAGAAATGGAGATGGAAGTAAGTTAGGGAGGAAGGATGAGTAGAAATAGTTGAGAAAGTATGGAGATTTGTCTGATGGTGGAATTTAATGTTTTCCCTTCTAAAAGATAATGTGTATATATGAATATTCATAATTATGTAACTAAACCATAGCTATCTAAATAAAATTGTTGAACTAGGATAATTGTAATTAAAGGATTTCACAAACATTTGATTGGTTTATTGTCTTTTATAAAAGACTAGTATTGTTGATTGGATTGGATGCATACATAAATTACTAAAGGGTGATAGTTATTGATTATTAGTACATGCACAAGACTTGTATGTACTAGCTACACATGCATTTCCTGTACATATACACTAGTATGTATGAGTTTTCATGACTACTTACTAATAGTGTCGGTTAATTGTTATGAATGTGTGAACCATGTTTCTTTTCCTTTGTACCATGAGATACCTTAACTTCGAGACGAAGTTTCCTGAAGGGTGAGTGTATGTAACAACCCTGGTTGAATAGATGCATAGGGATTGTTAATTTTAATTATTTTGATAATCTGACTGTCCTAATATGTTGAGTTGAACAATAATTATTTCTTAATAATATTAATTAATTGTTCACACTTGTCAATGATTAATTGATTAATTAATAGACTCATTAAATATTTGAGAAAAAGGGGCTTAATAATTTTAGTTTATTTAATTAAAGACTTAAGTATGAAGGGGGGGGAAGAAACATTAAATGGAGGGGATAAGATAATAAAGAAGGGGGATAAGATAATAAAGAAGGGGATAAGGTAATAAAGGAGGAGATAAGGAAATTAATGAGGGGGACGAGAGTCGGTGAAGGGGGAATATGACAGAAGAGTCCTAAGGGAAAATGGGAGGATTTTTTTGGGGAGGAAGCATTTTTTTGGATGGAGCATTGGGAGGGAAGGAAGATTTTTTGTGGGATATTTTTCTGTGGGATATTGGCTGGTTTGAGCAGATTGGTTTTTGGGTGAACCATTGCAGGGGGCACCAGGTTGCTGGGGGTTTTGGGCACGGGGGCCAGGATTCCTTTCAGTATCCTGGACCTAGGGAGCCGAACATGCTGCTCCTAGCTGGCTGGGTGGTTAGTCGGTTTGGGCAGAGTTTGGTCAATGCATTTGGCTGGACAAGGCAGCAGGGAAAGGACAACCATATCGGCAGGAATTAGCATCAAAAGCAGGTATTTTATTATGAATTGCTTAGTTTTATTATGAATTGTTGAGTTATTTTCATGCTGTTGATAAATGTTAAATTCTACTGAAATATCATATGCTTATTTGAATCTAAATGAATTAGTTACGCACTCAAAGAAATTCTATGTTAGAAATGTTATGTGTAGTTGTATGGATTTTTTTAGGCTTGTTTATTTTTGGTATTTACACATGGTATCAGAGCCCTGGTTCAAGATATGGAGCCAAGTGCCTACCTACCCACCCAAAATTTAAACACTTCTGTTTAGTTATGGTGAAACAACCAAAAACCCTTTAATTAGATAAATCTAGTCCAAGCTCCAGCTCTGCCTAACCTGCAAGCTAGGCACAATTTTTTTTTTAACACAAACATAAATATAAATGACATACATATTGAAAATGTAAAGGAAGCAATGACCTTATGCCTGGTATATTGTATAGTAAATAATAATGTATAGTAATATTGTATAGCAACTATCACAACGAAAACAAAACTTTTAAGCGCAAGCTTTGCCAAAAGGGCTAATGCTACAATCTAATCATCCTATTTTTAAGTCAATAATAGCCTTACTCTTTAAATTCTCACCACCTTGAGCTCATTTCTCCTTGGAAACCCTGGTTGGGAAAGAAAGCAAACTCGAACACAAGTCTCTAATTCGTTAATAGGGTGCGGTAGGTAGTTCAAGGTTCTTAATCTGCCTTGTCCAACCTGCTTCTTTGTGAAAACTCAAAGAGATCATTTTTACTGTTTATAACTTGGCCCAAAAGGTTTATTGCAACTCTTTTGAGAGGATACATTTTATTATTAAAAAAAAGAAGGAAACAAAGTTGCCTCCAAAGATTCAAGGAAAAAGGCAAGTCTATAAGAATTAGGGACTGTCAATGCCAATTATCATTCCATTTCTTTTGGGTAAATCAATTCACTACCATATTCAAATAATATACGAAGTGACAAGAATTGAGCAGCCATTAAGTTTCATGTATCTGGAGATATCAACGCCACCAATTTGGTTTGCAGCCTCCAAAGTGAAGTCTATAGAGAGTCATTGCTTATATTAACAACCAATGAGCCCATCATATAGCCACCACTCTGTAATCAATACCAACCTAACCAACACAAATTACCACCTTTCTCTTTGTAATGCATTTCCACCTGGTCTGATTATTTGCGTAATTCTCAGACTCTACTTCGGGTAAATCTGGATTTTCTTTAATACTAGTGCTAGTGATGCTAACACAGAGAGTCTGTGGCGAGTTCTGTATGGTAGGAGAGATTTTGAAAAAGGGGAGCGATCTGCTATTTTTTTGGATGATGGGAGAATTTGAAGGGAAAGAGTAGAAAACAAAAATGGGCAGTTGCCTCTGCCATCGCCATGGCCATTGCCAAGTATGGAGATTGCACAAGCGATAGAAAATATTTTTTTTTGTCCTTCAATCACCACCTTATTTATATGCGATAACTTGCTACCAACCAGTAGAAATCTTCTCAGTCCAGAGGGAAGTGGTCATTTGGGGCGCTCACAATTTTTTTTAGCACAGATATAGCCAGCATAAGCAATGTACTATTGTAAATATTAACTAAAAAAAAACATTGTGTTTCTGTCCAAAAAAAAAAAGAAAAATATACACTTATATCTCCAGTTATTTGAAAATAGAAATGAAATTCCAATGTAGAGACATGTCATAAGCATTTGATATAACAAAAATAAATAGTCACAGATACAGCAACAACTGATAATCATGTATATAACAATAATTGATAGTCGCGGAAGAGTAGAAATCAACGACCTTCTGACTTGTGAATTAGGGTCACGCCACAAATTAGTTAACTTGGAACTGCAAATAACTGACGAAAGGAGTCTGGTAGCTTCGAGAACCAAAAACCTTATATCATTAGAATTATCCTAAACAACATATCCATACGTGGTTGTGTGGATAACCATTGTCAGGATTTTTTTTAAAACAAATATGAGCAACAAGAAGCCAAAAAAAAAACCTAAAAGACAATCTAAACCAAACAAATTCGCGGGAACATCCGAAAAATGTGGAAATGACTTAGTCGGTTAGGCTATTTTATAGCAATAATAAGTTAGTGGAGGTGTACCACGACTATCACAGGTTTGATTTTTAGCAGTACCCTTTCTACCTGAGAATTTACAAAGCAACACGCTCCATGGGTCTCGATCCCACTCCAGATGAAAAATGGAGGGTTTCAGTACGAGAAAACAAATAAATAAATAAAACAAGATTGTAAATGACATAGAAAATGTTCCCATGAGGTTTTCATTTAGGTGTCCATGGAACTGTCAGTGGGAATCTCTTGTTGCTTAGCTCCTAAGAAAAACACCATTTACAGAACATTCTTATCTTAAATCAGCTACACAGTAAAATAATGAAGCCTATGACAACCACTCTGTAAGGCTCCTACACCTTCCTATCTTAATAAGATGTAGACACTTTCTTTCCACACCTTTCATACGAATTAAAATTCCCACATCACATGTTTAACAGGATAATCGGGAGGGGTGAGGCAGCTTCGCACGGGCTGGGATGATGGGCCGGCATATATAACTCAATGCCCCATTCAAACCGGGTAGAGCTATGCGTACAACTTCACAATCATTGGACAACGAGGCACATTGTGGTGGCACACTCATATACTATGGTTCTGAGCAACAATGAGAATTGCAATGCTAACAAGGTCTTATTTTGCTGGAAAATGCCACAGTGGGAAAAGAAAACGTTGGGAAAGAGAGTCACCCAGCCAAAACTTAGCGTCCAACAACGAAAAAGAAACTGCACTAAACAAAAAAAAACATACAATCCAATGCCCTAATGCACAAACGCACAAGCGTCGAGTTGAAGAAGCCATGACCGAGAGAGGAGCCTGCAAGAGGCATTTTATCTTGCACTAAATGCCCAAGCATCACCACCATACACCAGCACCAGCGCCAAGAGCAGAGAGAGAGAGAGCAGAATGGAGAGGCGGCAGTGAGGGAGTGAAGGGTTGAGGATTTTAGTGTTTGTTAGGACGCGTGTAGGGTTTTAGGGTTTTGGGATGAGCATCGGGGACGAGGGGGCACGTGGGCCTCATGCGAGGACCCACTGCCCACGCTAAAAATTGTTTTTTATTTTATTTTCTTATTTAGTTTTATTTATTTTTTATTTTTTTCTTATTATTCTTTTGTTTTATTATTTTATTCATTTAGGTTAAACATAAATGTTTTAACTTATGCATTTTATTCATTTTAGTTAACAATTAATGTTTTAATTCAAATTATAGTTTAAATTAATTTAAATTATAGTTTAAATTAATTTAAATATAATTTAAGTTTAATTATAATTATAGGTTAATTATATTTAATTATAATTAGAGTTAAATTATAATTATATTTAATTATATTTAAATTATTAAAATTTATAATTCATGCTTAAGGAATGAGGAACAACTTCCTCTGATTTACTTTCCTCACACTAACAGTGTAAAGGAGTTTGGTAGATGCTAGTTGTGTCTAGCTCAGGAATGGTGTCAAGGAAAGTGGATGCAACTAATTAAAGTGACTAATTAGATTGGTTTAGAGAAAATATATGAACTTAGACCAAGATAAGCGGGAGGGGGCTCAAGGCCACCTCCATATGGTAATAGAGTCACACCAAGGAAGCTCGTTGCAGGGATTTCAATGGTAGCAAGTGCAACATCTCGTATATCGCCAACGATGCAGGCAGGTCCACGACCATCTCAGGGAACAACTAGTAGGGGAAAGGGTTCCAGGGGAAGGAACTCATTTCAGAGACAGTCCCATAGCAGTGCGCAGGTTCAATATCATGTTACCTGTTAAGGGATGTGGAGGACCCCATTACCAGCGTGACTGCCCAGAGTTACAATGAGGATTTCTGCATAGAGAAGGAAAGTCCCCGATGGGAAGAGCAAGTAGCAACCACCAGATTTACGCAACGGTTAATAATCGCCAGGCCAAACATTAATCCATGGTGGTGGAGTCATCAGGTACGCTAAATCATATCAATGTTAAGATTTTATTTGATTCTGGTACAACAGATAGTTTCATTTCACCATCTGCATTAGAAAAGAATGGGTTGGCAGCCTACAAGCATAATGACTTTAAACAAGTCGAGATGGCTTCAGGGGAAAAACAAGAAGTAGGACCAAGCATTGATAATTGTATAGTAGACCTGGGAATGTGTACTACCATGTTAAAGGTATATGTTACTACTCTCGGGGCATATCACCTAATCATTGGAATGGATTGGTTAGAAGCTCATCAAGATTTGGTAGATTTTTTTGCAAAAAGGGTGCTTCATGTCGACGATGAAGGAAGACCAGTCGAGATCCAGGGTGTACAGAGAAGGGTGTCATTATGCTTTATCTCAACCATGAAGGTTAAGCAATGATTGAGGCAATGGTGTTGACAATAAGTAGTGGAAGTAGTGAATGAAAGGAATGGCCCCTCATTAGATCAGTACCCGATGTTGTCAGAATTTAAGAATGTTTTTTCGAACGAGTTACCAGGGTTACCCCTTGAGAGGGAGCTTGATTTTACTATTGAGCTAAAACCTGGTGCAAAACCAATTTCCAAAACTCTGTATCGGATGACAGCGTCAAAACTTTGTGAATTGAAAATGCAGTTGAAAGAGTTACTGGACTTAGGGCTAATAAGGTCCAGTGTTTTACCTTGGGGTGCACCAGTAATTTTTGTAAAGAATAAGGATGGATCCTTATGACTGTGTATAGACTACAAGGACTTGAATCGTGCTATAGTGAAAAATAGGTAACCAATGCCACGAATATATGATCTCTTCGATCAGATGAAAGGAGCAGCAGTATTCTCAAAGATTGATTTGCGATCGGGGTATCATTAGTTAAGGATTAAGTAAGGTGATATCCCAAAAACTGCCTTTCGAACTCGGTTTGGACATTATGAGTTTGTCATTGTACCTTTCGGATTGACCAATGCACCAGCAATATTCATGAGCCTCATGAACGGCGTATTCCGGAAGTACTTAGACCATTTTGTACAAGTCTTTCTAGATGACATCCTCATCTATTCCAAGAACGAAAGAGAACATGAGGAACACTTATGAGTAGTGTTGTCTTGCCTTAGAGAGAACAACTTGTATGGGAAGTTGTCGAAGTGTTCCTTCTTCCAGAAAGAGATTCACTATTTAGGTCATATCATTTCCTGTGAAGGAATCTCCATGGACCCAGAAAAGGTAAAGGCCATTATGGAGTGGCCAGTGCCGAAAAATGCCCATGAGGTGAGAAGCTTCATGGGGATAGCAAGTTATTATCGGAGACTGTGGAGGGATTCTCCAAAATAGCAAAACCCATCACCACCTTGCAGCGCAAGGGGGTCAGGTATGAATGGACAGAAGAATGTGATTGTGCATTCATTGAGCTTAAGAGGTTACTAACTAGTGCCCCAATTCTACGAGTGTCGGATATGGAAAAGGACTTCACTGTCTGCACGAATGCCTCGAAGGAAGGGTTGGGGGCCATGCTAATGCAGGATGGAGGAGTGATAGCTTATGCATCAAGGAAGTTGGAGAAACATGAAGAGTTATATGTGACTTATGATTTAGAGTTGGCAGTTGTAATGCTAACTCTGAAACTTTGGAGGCACTATCTTGTGGGGTGAAACTTTGAGCTCAAAATAGACTATCAAAGTTTAAAACATATCTTCACTCAAAGGGATCTGAATGCCAGGCAAAGGTGTTGAAGTGAGTTTATGAGTGAGTATGATTTTGGTATTTCATACATTAAGGGAAAGGAAAATGTGGTCGCAGATGCCTTTCCCTTAAAGGTCAATCTGAGGGAACATGTGTTGACACAACTCCAAGGAGACAGTTGGTATTTAGAGGTTACATAAACCCTCCAGAGTGGGAGGCAGTTAGATCCAAGGTATGAAGGATATAGTCTAGAAGCAAACAGACTATTGAGATATCGAGGAAGGATGTACATCCCTGAAAATGGGGATATTCGAAGCATCATACTCAAGGAAGCCCATAGAGCCCTTTATTATGCACATCCGGGTGTGAAGAAGATATATGCCGACATGAGGAAGCTCTTCTTCTAGGTAGGCATGAAGCACGATGTAGTCCATTTCATCGCAAAATGCCTAGAGAGTCAACAAGTGATAGCCGATCACCATCACCCAAAACGCCTCCTACAACCACATGATGTTCCTATGTCCAAGTGGGAAGTCATTTCTATGGATTTTCTTGTGGGGTTTCTGCTCACATCTCATAGACACAATGCCATTCTTGTGATAGTTGATAAGTTAACCAAGAGTGCTCATTATATTCCGGTTAGAGGCACTTATGATATCACTAACGTGTCATGTGTGTTTGTAAGTGAGGTTATCCGTTTGCATGAGATACCTAAGAAGATCATTTCAGATAGGGACTCCAGATTCACTTCTAGGTTTTGGACAAGTTTGCAGTCAGTGTTAGGGACTTAGTTGAACTTAAGCACATCTTATCATCCTGAAATAGATGGGAAAACCGAGTGAGTAAATCAAGTCATGGAAGACGTGCTCAGGATGTATGTCATGGATAATCAAACCCAGTGGGAGAAGTACCTACCTTTGGTAGAGTTTGCCTATAATAACAGTTTTCATAGCTCCATCGAAATGCCACCCTACGAAGATCTGTATGGAAGGCCATGTCGAATGCCATTGAGTTGAGATAGATTAGAAAACTAAGTAATAGTTGGGAAAGAATTTATTCAAGAGATGGAGGAACAGGTAATTCAAATTAGGCAGAGACTAAAGGAAGCACAGGATAGGAAGAAAAGTTATGTGGACACACACAGGACTGATCGAAGTTATGAAGTGGGAGACCAGGTTTTCATTCATATCAGGCCTAATAAGAGTACCATACGGTTCGAGAAGGGGACAACGTTTTCACCTCGATTTATAGGATTGTTCAGAATCCAATAGAAAATTGGACCTATTGCCTATCGTCTCGTACTTCCACCCCACTTGAATAAAACTCATAATGTATTTCATGTATCTGTTTTATGTCATTATGTTGCTGATGAATCACATAAACTAAATTGGAAGGAATTGCAGGTATCGGACGTGGGAACTCTCACGGTAGAACCATTATGCATATTGGACCGTAGAGTTCGACAACTTAGGAACCATTTAGTAGACCAAGTTAAGGTCCAATGGGACAAGTATAGTCCATGATATGCTACTTGGGAAGATGCCGAGACACTACCACGAGACTATACCTCACTTTTTTTGACCACCTCGAGAATATTTTTCACAGAGGTGGGGTGTATGTAACACCACCTTTTGACTTAGACAACCAGGATTACTTAAGGCCTATATACTTTATTTTCTAGTCACAAGGAAACTATTAAATGATACACTTAAAATTTAAGATGTTTGAACCTTTATGAATGTTTAAATGTTATTGATGATGATGTATATAATGCGATCTACCATCTGAATGTAAATTTTATGAATGTTTAAATTTTATTGATGGTTATGTATATGATGCGACATATTGTGAGAATGTAAATTTTATGAATGTTTAAATGTTATTGATGATGTTGGATATGATGCAATCTATTTGGTAAATGATAATTTTATGAATGGGTGTCGAAATTGAATTATGGGATATTATGAGATCTATTTCTAACTGAAAACTTTTATGTTAAGTTGTTGGTAAATACCAAATTGAAATGATGATTGCATGCAATTACATGATGATAATGCATAGAAATGTATGAGTGTGTTACAGACTAATCTATAGGTTATGTGCTATGAAATAGCCAAGGGATAATGATGATGAAAGTGGATATCATGACCACTAGACGAGAAACATTATGGTACGAATATTTGTATGTGAAATTATTTTGGTTTGGATGCATTGTTTTGATATGTGGACCAGTGCAGGATTTCAGGTGATGAGACTACCCATGACCAAATAAACAATGACAAAACTCCCAACAACATGGTGCCACTGTATATTCCATTGTAGGGTGTGGACCCTATTTATGATTAGGAGGGTTGGAGGCATTTCCCACCGTGTATCCTCTGAAACCTGAAGTCATGGGAGGACGGTGTTAGCTCACGCTCCCCAAGACGTGTGATGATGACTATTAGTTGCCTGCTGGGGAAGCTTGGTCGAGATAGTGACAATTCTGCTTATGGGTTCTATTTGGAGTTAGGTCGATATAGTTGACGCTCCAAGATAGTCTAGCAGAGGAAGGATAGGAATGGAGATGGAAGTAAGTTAGGGAGGAAGGATGAGTAGAAATTGTTGAGAAAGTATGGAGATTTTTCTGAAGGTGGAATTTAATGTTTTCCCTTCTAAAAAAGAATGTGTATATATGAATATTCATAATTACGTAACTAAACCATAGTTGTCTAAATAAAATTGTTGAACTAGGATAATTGTAATTAAAGGATTTCACAAACATTTGATTGGTTTATTTTCTTTTATAAAAGACTAGTCTTGTTGATTGGATTGGATGCATACATAAATTACTAAAGGGTGATAGTTATTGATTATTAGTACATGCACGAGACTTGTATGTACTAGCTATACATGCATTTCTTGTACATATACACTACTATGTATGAGTTTTCGTGACTACTTACTAATAGTGTCAGTTAATTGTTATGAATGTGTGAACGATGTTTCTTTTCCTTTGTACCATGAGATACCCTAACTTCGAGACGAAGTTTCCTGAAGCGTGAGTGTATGTAACAACCCTGGTTGAATAGATGCATAGGGATTGTTAATTTTAATTAATTTGATAATCTGACTGTCCTAATATGTTGAGTTAAACAATAATTATTTCTTAATAATATTAATTAATTAATTAATTATTAATTAATTGTTCACACCTCTCAATGATTAATTGATTAATTAATAGACTCATTAAATATTTTATTAAAAGGGGCTTAATAATTTTAGTTTATTTAATTAAAGACTTACGTATGAAGGGGCGGAAAGAAACATTATATGGAGGGGATAAGATAATAAAGAAGGGGGATAAGATAATAAAGAAGGGGATAAGGTAATAAAGGAGGATATAAGGAAGTTAATGAAGGGGAGGAGAGTCGATGAAGGGGATACATGACGGAAGAGTCCTAAGGGAAAAGGGGAGGTTTTTTTGGGGGAGGAAGCATTTTTTTGGATGGAGCATTGGGAGGGAAGGAGGATTTTCTGTGGCATATTTTTCTATGGGATATTGGTTGGTTTGAGTAGTTTGGTTTTTGGGTGAACCATTGCAGGGGGCACCGTGTTGCTGGGGGTTTGGGGCATGGGGGCCAGGATTCCTTTCGGTATCGTGGAGCTAGGGAACCGAATAGGCTTCTCCTAGCTGGCTGGGTGGTTAGTTGGCTTGGGCAGAGTTTGGTCAGTGCATTAGGCTGGACAAGACAGCAGGGAAAGGACAACCATATCGATGGGAATTAGCATCAGAAGCGGGTATTTTATTATGAATTGCTGAGTTTTATTATGAATTGTTGAGTTATTTTCATGCTGTTGATAAATGTTAAATTATGTTGAAATGTCATATGCTTATTTGAAGCTAAATGAATTAGTTACGCACTCAAAGAAATTCTATTTTAGAAATGTTATGTGTAGTTGTATGTATTTTACTAGGCTTGTTTATTTTTGGTCTTTACATGGAAAGACCTAGACCCAGACTTAAACCATGACCTAGACCTAGACCTATACCTAGACTTAGACCATGACCTAGACATATACCTTGGCTCATCATGCCTCACACTCTCAAATCCACTCTCTCTCTCTCTCTCTCTCTTTTTCCCTCCCTGCCC
>JZKD02S1672807.1:1305851-1317533 GCA_000966675.3 Picea glauca
TAAGTCTTATCTCTAGATTCATGGAGTCACCCAAGGACTCTCATTGGCAAACTGGTAAGAGAATTTTGCGGTATGTGGCTGGAACAATTGATTATGGTTTATGGTATCCTTCAGAGTCAAAAAGTTTTTTAGTTGGTTTTACTGACAGTGATTTTGCCGGAAGCATTGATCACAAGAAAAGCACTTCCGGTTATGCATTCAAATATGGATCAAGTCTAATTTCTTGGGCATCAAGAAAACATCCAGTTGTTACATTGTCTTTCGCAGAGGCTGAATATGTTGCAACAACTTCCACATCATGTCAAGTTGTTTGGCTAAGAAGGTTAATGAGTGATTTATCACCAAAGAAATTGGAGCCAACTCCAATATATTGTGACAACAGTTCTGCAATTACATTGTCCAAGAATCAAGTCTTCAACAAAAAGAGCAAACACATTGATATCCGTTATCATTTTATTCGAGAATTGGTAAATGAAGATGTAATCACTGTAAAATTTTGTAAATCAACAAATCAACAAGCTGATACCTTCACAAAGCCTTTGGGCACAGAAACATTTGTATCACTCAGATCTAAGCTGAGTGTTGTTAGGTTAAATGATTGTCACGCTCCAACTTAAGGGGGTGTGTTAAACGAATAAGTTGAGCAATCACTCAGTTAACTAATTAACTTTTAGTTGTTTGGATTCATCGTTTTCATTGCTGATTTGAGTGAGTTGTTAGACGCTTCGTTGTTTAAAAAGCATTCCCTTTGCATGTAATTCTGTTTATCTATTCAATAATGAGATCTGTTGTGTGTGCATTTTATGCAATTCTGTTCTATGGTTCCTGTTAATTTCGTTTCTCTGTTCTGTCAATTCGGTTTCTGTTTCCGCAGATTCGTTCTTCATTTTATCGTCCTTGACCTCAGCGCTATTCGCAATTTCAATCTCTATTTCAATCTCTCGGACGTTGTATTCTCCGCACATGGGGCACCCTGTTTTAATCATCCTTGACCTCACTTGCCTGTTTCAACATGTTGCTAGTGGTTGTCCGTGGTTAGTCGTGGTTGCTGGAGTTCATGACCACATATTGATCGATTTTCTCCGAGCCCCTTTAATGACTCGTAGTTTTTGTTAGTGATTTTCTTTTTATTTCAGTGAATTAGTGTTAATAGGGGAGCCATATGCCATATCTGAATATTGTTTTATAATTATTATATAAAACATGCTAAGCTATCTCCATATTAATAGCATGGTTTATGTTACTCTAAACTAATTACTATTTACACAATTATTGTATCCACATATAAAAAAATGTCAATTTGATGCCTTAGAGTTCTATCTGAGTATTGTTTTATAATTATTATATAAAACATGCTAAATGATCTCCGTATTAATAGCATGGTTTATGTTACTCTTAACTAAATACTATTTGCATAATTATTGTATCTGAAAAATTTGATGCCTTAGAATTCCTACATCATTAGAGTTCCTACATCATTTGATGCCTTAGAGTTCCTACATCATTCATATATGAAAAACCTATATTTGATGTCTTAGAGTTCCTACATCGTTTAGACAAATCTTATAACTGCAAGCTTTTGAAATTAAAAATAAAAATTTTAAGTAGATTCCTTAGAATTATTTATTAAGGTTGGCCTTCATTTCAATTTGGACTAAGGCATTCAATTTTAAAATAAAAATTGAAAAATGAATTTCACCAAAATTTGAGTTAGATATTAGATAAGTGTGAAATTAAAAATAAAAATGAAAAATGAATCTCACCAAAATTTGAGTTAGATATTTTATAAGTGTGAAATTAAAAATAAAAATACTAAGTGGATTTCCTACAATTATTTATTAGTGTTATCCTTCATTTCATTTTGGAAAGAGCCACAACAAAGGCATTTGATTTTAAAATAAAAATTGAAAAATGAATTTAACCAAAATTTGAGTTAAATATTTGATAAATGTGTAGGGTCTTTAAGATCGATATTTGGTAAGTGTGTAGGGTCTTTAAGATCTCATTTGTGAGCAACGAGAAAAGCATTATAAAATCAACTGGTTATATGATACATTGTTGTAATCCCATAGTTCATTTTGTAAAAGTAGATATTTAAACTTGTCTATATAAATTAATTTATGTAACAAGTTAATATACATTCTAAACATCCATTAAGCTTAACATGCTATAGTAAAAGTTATTCTAAACATGATATCAATTAAACAAAGAAATAAAAACTGAGATCAATTAACCTCAATTACACAATGAGGCTATAAGGGTTCACAAGTGAGACCACGTTCACACATACTCAATATACATATTTGATAAATTACATATAGATTTATAGGCTAGGATAACCTCTAACAACCTCCTCGATTTGTGGATCTGAAAAACCACTCTAATAAAAATCTTACGTACAATAGAAATCTGTTATAACCATTTCCTAACTATGGCATTTTGCCATTATTATCTAACACTCCCCCTTAATGGAGAAATGCAACCTCCTTGATTTGTGGATATGAAAAACAACTCTAATACAAATCATGCGTACAATAGAAATATGTTATAACCATTTCCTAACTATGGAATTTCACCATTATTATCTAACACCCCCCCTTAATGGAGAAATGGATTTAATACAATGTCAATACATAACATGCCTGCTGGTCTTAGTCTCAGCTAGGCTTACAAACATTAGAGAGGATAATTCAAACAAAACCTTAAAATTTGTTTCAACTCCATGTATGAGTGAGTTTTTCTCTTCCTCCTTTTCGAGATTCTGAACCCTCTATGCATTTGCAATTCAAGTCTTTCTCTTTTGCTGAAAACTCCATGTTTCAACTTCTTATGCTTAATATTCTTGTTGGAGTTTTTCATCAATATGAAAATCATTTCAGATTGTCCATGCTTGTCCTCTTCAACTTTTTCTTCGAAAGACTGTTTGTATTGTTTGTATTTGAACTGATGCCACATACCATTCTATGTTGTTTTCTCTTCACTATTTAGCTTTTGATCATCAATTTGTTGCAAACATGAGTTCATAATAGAATTTGATTTCTTCAAGGCTCCACCTCAAAAACAATTCTTGAATTTCAACATCTTTTTCTCCAATATCCGTTGAGTTTTTATCATAAATTGACTCAATTTTTGTATCTGTAATGTCGTCTTATTCTTCTTCAATGACCATGAACATAATCTAAAGCACTCTTAACAAAAAATTTGGTGCGAGCCTCAACTATTAGTAGAAAAATAGTAGCTATCTATTATTATTCAATTTTATTCTCAAATATCGTTGTCGAAAGATTTGACCTCTTTCTCATATACCCAAGTATAAAAGTTACCATGTTGAAGATAATTTTAAAATATTTGTTAACATGGCATTGCAAGTAGTTTTAATTTTCAAATATTTGTTAACATGGCATTAGCATTGCAAGTAGTTTTATTTAAAAGATAGATATATCAATTGTAAGATTTGAAATTAGAAATTAATGTTATGTGTAAGGCCTCAATTTAGAGCATGGTAGAAGAATGGAACTCACTATATTTTAACTAGTTAATTACACACAAATTTTCTAAAAGGATTGACTACAAAGATTAATATTAGTCATTATGATTCTCATCCAACTATGAATTTGAGTTGAAATTGAATATTTGTTACTACATTTTTACGTATGCAACTTAGTAACATATTGAACTACTAGCAGGCTCGATACCTCAAGAACTACTAGCGGGCTCGATATTCAAGATCGATGTTATGCCATAAAAGAAAAGAACTATATGCCATGCACAACAAATAACCTACAAGTAGGCACATTTTAAATACGTAACTTCGAGGTAATAATTAGTAAACAATAGAAATAATTATAGAAGCAGAGAAAACCATGACAAAGAGAACTTATCTTTCACAAAAAGACCAATCACCCACTGACTGCAGATCAAGGAAGTTTTAACCAACCTTAGACTCTATTTATCCAAGTGTCGACAACAGGTCATCCCTGAGCCATGGCTATGAATCCATAGGGATGGGTATCAGACCAACACTCGTCTTCCCAAACAAGTCATCAATAGAGCTCTGAAAGGTTTCTCAAACAGACATCAAATATAGTTTACCACCGCTCTTCCCTCCATCCTGCACCACCCAAAGAAAATGAACACCCTTCACGGCCATGCAGTCCCTTAGGTCGTCTACCTCCTTCCAAGGCTCCAGTGCTTCTTGTCATGAATCTCTATGCTAAAACTCTAAAAAATGATAGCCAACTAATTGAGTTTTTGAATAATCAATTGATTGATTGAACCCCCAAGCATCCCATAGGAAGGTTTTTAAAGAGAAAATTGCGCAAGGAAAAATGAGCTCACCCAAAGAGACTCGCGTTCCCCTTCATTTACCCCCAACCCAATGTGGGTGAATAATCAAAATAAAATAAAGGATTATCCCCTTATCTCCCCACCCCTCTGTTGTGGAATAATACCCCCCTATAACTCTTGTCCTTGTCTGTCTCACAATCGATGATGTAATTTATTATTAAAAATGTTCAATGCAATACATTTCATAGGAAATCCATCCTCTCATCAAATAAACAAATTACATTATTAAACTGGGGACTCAAAACCAGGGTATTACATTCCCTTACCCCTTTTTTTGGCATTGTCACCAGTGCATATACCAAACATAAATCAAAATTTCAAATTTTTTCCAAAAGGCATTGGTATTCTGTCGAGATGTCATATTCATGATCCCAAGTAGCATCTTCAGGACTGTAGAAGGCACACTAAAATTTTACCAGTTCTATGACTTGATTCCAGAGGAATTTGACCTTTCTATCCAATATGCGCACTGACTATACCTGGAATTCTCTTTCTGGATCCACTTGAATCAAATTCCAATCGATAACATAGTTAGGATAAAATAAAATATGCACATTTGTGGAAGCAGGAAATGAAAGCATGTATGGAACTAGCCTTATTATGTCTAGTATCTCAAATGGACCACATAATATGTCTGCTATATGTGTACCACTTCCCATCTTCGTTGATCTCTTCATGGGATTCACTTTCAAAATCATGTTCTCTTCCACTTTAAATTCTCTAGGTGTCCTATTCTTGTCTACATAACTCTTCTATCTATCTTCTGCTTCCTTCAAATTCTACTTAACGCTAATGATTCGGTCTTCCATATCCTTCAACAATGCAGGCCCAAGTACTACATCGTCTGTTGGGTTGTCCCAAATTACCGTAGTATTTCATTTTCTACCATACAAAGCTTCAAATGGGCTCATCTTGAATGAAGCTTGATACTCATTGTTGTTGGTAAACTCAAACAAATGTAAGTAAGCTTCCCACTTAGATGGCTTATACATCACATACATTATCAACATGTTTTCAATCACTTAGATGATTCTCTTTGTCTGCCCATCTGACTATGGATGGTATGTTGTGCTAAAATTTATATTTATACCAAATGCTTTAAGTAGTACCCTCCAAAAATTTGATTTAAACTTGGTATCCATATCTAAGACAATTTTCTTAGGTATCCCATGCAACCTAGCAATCTCCCTCATGTAAATTTTTCAATATTAGCTATTGTATGACTCATTTTTATAAGAACAAAATGAACATCCTTTGTCAATTTATCAACAACTACCATTACTGAATCATTTTTCCTTGCTGTCATGGGAAACTTAGTGATAAAATCAATAGTTACAACTTCCCATTTATTCTATGGAATTGGCAATGGATGTAGCAAACCNCCTTATCTCCCCACCCCTCTGTTGTGGAATAATACCCCCCTATAACTCTTGTCCTTGTCTGTCTCACAATCGATGATGTAATTTATTATTAAAAATGTTCAATGCAATACATTTCCTAGGAAATCCATCCTCTCATCAAATAAACAAATTACATTATTAAACTGGGGACTCAAAACCAGGGTATTAAATTCCCTTACCCCTTTTTTTGGCATTGTCGCCAGTGCATATACCAAACATAAATCAAAATTTCAAAATTTTTCCAAAAGGCATTGGTATTCTGTCGAGATGTCATCTTCATGATCCCAAGTAGCATCTTCAGGACTGTAGAAGGCACACTAAAATTTTACCAATTCTATGACTTGATTCCAGAGGAATTTGACCTTTCTATCCAATATGCGCACTGACTATACCTGGAATTCTGTTTCTGGATCCACTTGAATCAAATTCCAATCGATAACATAGTTAGGATAAAATAACATATGCACATTTGTGGAAGCAGGAAATGAAAGCATGTATGGAACTAGCCTTATTATGTCTAGTATCTCAAATGGACCACATAATATGTCTGCTATATGTGTACCACTTGCCATCTTCATTGATCGCTTCATGGGATTCACTTTCAAAATCATGTTCTCTTCCACTTTAAATTCTCTAGGTGTCCTATTCTTGTCTACATAACTCTTCTATCTATCTTATGCTTCCTTCAAATTCTACTTAACACTAATGATTTCGTCTTCCATATCCTTGAACAATGCAGGCCCAAGTACTACATTGTCTATTGGGTTGTCCAAAATTACCGTAGTATTTCATTTTCTACCATACAAAGCTTCAAATGGGCTCATCTTGAATGAAGCTTGATACTCATTGTTGTTGGTAAAATCAACCAAATGTAAGTAAGCTTCCCACTTAGATGGCTTATACATCACATACATTATCAACATGTCTTCAATCACTTAGATGATTCTTTTTGTCTGCCCATCTGACTATGGATGGTATGTTGTGGTAAAACTCATTTATACCAAATGATTTAAGTAATACCCTCCAGAAATTTGATTTAAACTTGGTATCCATATCTAAGACAATTTCCTTAGGTACCCCATGCAACCTAGCAATCTCCCTCATGTAAATTTTGCAATATTAGCTATTGTATGACTCATTTTTATAGGAACAAAATGAACATCCTTTGTCAATTTATCAACAACTACCATTACTGAATCATTTTTCCTTGTTGTCATGGGAAACTTAGTGATAAAATCAATAGTTACAACTTCCCATTTATTCTATGGAATTGGCAATGGATGTAGCAAACCCGTTGGGTGTCTATGCTCAAAATTCACTCTCTGACATTCCATACATATGGCAATGTAATCAACAACATTGTTTTTCATTCCATGCCAAAAGAATTAGTTTCTTACTGCCACAACTTTTTTCTGGTAACAGGGATGTCCGACATATGGAACATTATGCATTTCCTTTAATACCAAATTCCTAAGTTATCATGAAAAAGGAACACAAAATTTGTTCTTATGCATAAGAATCCATCCTCTTTAAACTCATACCCTTTTAATTTTTGATGTACATTTTTTGTTGTAAACTTTCTTTTACTAGTAGGTAGTGTTTGTCTGTAATAACAACATCCAAAATTCTACTCTTCAAATATGAATAATGTATGCTAATGGTTGTAGAATGCATGGTATGTACCCTTCTGTTGAGTGCATCAACAACTTTGTTCTCTTTCCCTTTCACATGCTTGATGTCAAAGTTGTACTCACTTAAAAAATTTAGCCATCTTGTCTTCTTGGAATTCATAGTTGGTTGTTAAAAAAGATATTTTAGACCACCATGGTCCATTGTTAATTCAAATCTTTTCCCCATTAAATAATTCCTCCACATCTTCAAAGCATGAACTATGACAACAAGCTCCAAATCATGTGTGGAGTAGTTCCTATCATGTTCTTTAATCTTTCTGGACTCGTAAACAATGACATGTCCATTTTGAGTGAGGACCCCCCAAATTACTTGTTTTCATGCATCTGTACAAACCAAAAAATTCTCATTTGGGTCATTGATCTTTAAAACAGGTGCACTAGTAAGTAGTTCTTTCAACAAATTAAAATTATCTTCACACTTTTCCTCCCATACAAACTTAATGTTGGCCATCCTCTAATGGCTTCAATCTTCTCATGATATACTACTAGATCTTATTCTAAAATAATGTGCCCCAAATAATGGAGTTGTTCTTGGTAAAAAGAAAACTTACTAAGATTGGCATAAAGATGATGTTCACTGAGAAATTGCAACACCAACCTCAAGTGATGTTCATGTTATTCCTCTGTCTTAGAATAAATAATTTTGTCTTCCAAGAACACAATGACAAACTTATCAAAACAATTTATAAATATATCATTCATTAAGCACATAAAGATAATAGGTGCATTGGTCAGTCCAAATGGCATGAGTAAAAATTCATAATGTCCATACCTGGTTCTAAAGGTTGTATTATTGACGTCTTCTTCCTTTATTCTTACCTGATGGTATCCTCATCTCAAGTATATTTTTGAAAATATATTTTCTCCTCTTAGTTCATCAAAGAGGTCATCAATTATGGGTAGATGGTATTTGTTCTTCAAAGTGTCTTTATTCAGCTCTCTAAATTCAATACATAGCCTCAATGTTCCATCCTTCATTTTAACAAAACGTATCAGTGCTCCCCAAGGTGAAACACTTGGGTGTATGTACCCTTTCTTCATCACTTCCTCCAGTTGCATTTGTATTTATTTTAATTTTGTTAAGCTCATTCCATAAGGTGTCTTTGATACTAGGGAAGTCCTGGTACTAAATTGATAGAGAAATATATCTCCCTCTTCGGTTTCATTCTTGGTATTTCTTGGAATACATCTTCAAACTCTTGCAATACTGAAAATATTCAAGGGTTGTCCCTTTTGTTTTTTTTGGTTCTTCCATGTTGGATGCATACAATTGAAAACCTTTCATAAAATATCTCTTCAATTGTAAGGATGAAATATCCATTATAGAGATGGGTCTTGGAATTCCTTTCACAAAGCTTTGTTTTCCTTCTTCATCAAGGCATGTAAATGTCTTTTCATGGAAATCTAGGACAACATGATGTTTTTCCAACCAATCCATCCCAATTAGGATATCATAAGATTCTAATAGTATAATATTCATATCACCTATTGTATTTACTGCATTCAAATTTATTGGATAACCTCTTACAGTCTTCTTGATCCCTCTTTTGGTTCCAGTGGTTAACTAAACCAAACCTGATTTTTCAAGCTTATTTTTCTCCAAAAGGAATCTATCCACTCCTTTAGGATCAATGTAACAATGACTTGCTCCTAAATCAATTAATCTAGCAACATGTCGATTAATGACCTTAGCTTCCACTTCGATCATATATGATTGGTGTTCTGCTTGTCGATCTTCTAAGTTTGGATATATTCTTGGAATATTTTTGCCCATGGCTTCTACTATAGTAGACTCTTGGATCCTGTGAAAGGTCTTGATTTTGTCTTCTCTATGAAGTAATTCCTTGTACATGTGATCTTCTTTTCATCCCCAATATTTGATTATTTGTCTTTCTCTTTTTCCTGAGGAGTATTACTTCTTGGATTCATTCTTAACAGACTGGTCTTGCTTATTTTTACTAGGGTTATTTGTATTGAAAGGAGGTTTGAATCCCTTCCTTCTTTGATAAGATTTCTCCTTCTTCTTATCCTTCCAATATTTTGCAAATATTCTCTGCCCTTTCCTTTCTCATACAAGTACTTCTCCTTTCTAATGGTCTCTGTCAAAGTTATAGGTTCATCATATTGAATATTCTCTTTATAAAAAGATGGTACTTCACTAAAAAACTTTTGTATCTTCACCTTGTCATCTTTGATAAACCCCACATATTTCAACAATCGTGAGAACTTATTTCATATTCTCCCATGGTCATGCTTCCCAACCTCAGTTCAAAAAAATCTTACATATTCTCTTCATAGTAGTGCTCTGAAAGATACTCCTTATTAAAATATCTCTTGAACTGCTTCCAAGTGATATGGTTCTCATTGATGTGTTGAACTTGGTTCAACTGATCCTACCACATAGAAAATTTTCCAAGCAACTGGTATGTGGAAATTATGGCTTCTAAATTAGAGGAGTAGTTGTGCAACTAAAAATAATTCTTTATTCCAAGAAACCAGGCTTCAACATCATCTTCCCATTCGCTTTTACCATCAATGGATGGTGGCTTCAGCTTCCTCATGTCTCCTTGCAAATCATCCATCTCATGTCTTCTTTTTTGATGTATGATAGGAGACACTTCTGTACTGCTTCTTGAATCCTCATATGCATAAACATTTCTTGTTGAGTAAGGAGGTGAGTGATGTCTATGAGTTCTGCTAGCACTTATTAAATGATTGGATATTATGTAGTTATATCTTTTTTCATATTGTCTTCCTTCATCCTCCTATATTGAGCATGATCCATTCCTTGCTTGCCTATGTAACTGATTTAGGATTTGCATCATTTGGGCCTTTATTTTATTATGTTCTTTCATCATCTTCTCATTATCTTGTTTGTAACTCTATGCTTCTATTTTCATCCTTCTCATAGTCTCTATTAATGTATCAGGCTCCACTCTTTCCATGTGTCCATTAGATTTTGTCTCTACATTTCTAACTATAATATTTTGAACATTGGCATCTCTCTCATGATTGGAGGCTCCCTCCTCTTCCTCTATTTCAAAAATATGCATTCTTATCATGAACTAATATTTTTATGACCCTACTTTTACAAGTAATTATGGAAGCACAATAATTTATATTAGACAAAAAAAGAATAGTGATATATACACATTGCTGGGAAAAGGACTACAACAAAATTATATTTCTTTTTTGTTTCTTAAGGCGACTAGTGATCTTATTCTAAGTTTACTATAAACTCTNCAATCGTGAGAACTTATTTCATATTCTCCCATGGTCATGCTTCCCAACCTCAGTTCAAAAAACTCTTACATCTTCTCTTCATAGTAGTGCTCTGAAAGATACTCCTTATTAAAATATGTCTTGAACTGCTTCCAAGTGATATGGTTCTCATTGATGTGTTGAACTTGCTTCAACTGATCCTACCACATCGAAAATTTTCCAAGCAACTGGTATGTGGAAATTATGGATTCTAAATTAGAGGAGTAGTTGTGCAACTAAAAATAATTCTTGATTCCAAGAAACCAGGCTTCAACATCATCTTCCCATTCCCTTTTACCATCAATGGATGGTGGCTTCAACTTCCTCATATCTCCTTGCAAATCATCCATATCATGTCTTCTTCTTTGATGTATGACAGGAGACAATTATGTACTGCTTCTTGAATCCTCATATGCATAAACATTTCTTGTTGAGTAAGGAGGTGAGTGATGTCTATGAGTTCTACTAGCACTTATTAAATTATTGGATCTTATGTAGTTATATCTTTTTTCATATTGTCTTCCTTCATCCTCCTATATTGAGCATGATCCATTCCTTGCTTGCCTATGTAACTGATTTAGGATTTGCATCATTTGGGAATTTATTTTATCTTGTTTGTAACTCTACTCTTCTATTTTCATGCTTCTCATAGTCTCTTTTAATGTATCATACTCCACTCTTTCCATGTGTCCATTAGATTCTATCTCTACATTTCTAACTATAATATTTTGAACGTTGGCATCTCTCTCATGATTGGAGGCTCCCTATCCTTCCTCTATTTCAAAAATATGCATTCTTATCATGAACTAATATTTTTATGGCCCTACTTTTACAAGTAATTGTGGAAGCACAATAATTTATATTAGATAAAAAAAGAATAGTGATATATACACATTGCTGGGAAAAGGACTACAACAAAATTATATTTCTTTTTTGTTTCTTAAGGCGACTAGTGATCTTATTCTAAGTTTACTATAAACTCT
>JZKD02S1672807.1:1317543-1331236 GCA_000966675.3 Picea glauca
GGTTAAACATAAATGTTTTAATTTATGCATTTTATTCATTTTGGTTAACAATTAATGTTTTAATTTAAATTATAGTTTAAATTAATTTAAATTATAGTTTAAATTAATTTAAATGTAATTTAAATATAATTTAAAATATAGTTTAAATTAATTTAAATATAATTTAAGTTTAATTATAATTATAGCTTAATTATATTTAATTATAATTAGAGTTAAATTATAATTATATTTAATTATATTTAAATTATTTAAATTTATAATTCATGCTTAAGGAAGGAGGAACAACTTCCTCTGATTTACTTTCCTCACACTAGCAGTGTAAAGGAGTTTGGTAGATGCTAGTTGTGTCTAGGTCAGGAATGGCGTCAAGGAAAGTGGATGCGACTAATTAAAGTGACTAATTAGATTGTTTTAGCGAAAGTATACGGACTTAGACCAAGATAAGCGGGAGGGGGCTCAAGGCCACCTACATATGGTAATAGAGTCACACCAAGGACGGTAGTTGCAGGGATTTCAATTGTAGCAAGTGCAACATCTCGTATATCGCCAACGATGCAGGCAGGTCCATGGCCATCTCAGGGAACAACTAGTAGAGGAAAGGGTTCCAGGGGAAGGAACTCATTTCAGAGACAGTCCCATAACAGTGCGCAAGTTCAATCTCATATTACCTGTTAGGGGATGTGGAGGACCCCATTACCAGCATGACTGCCCAGAGTTACAATCAGGATTTGTGCATAGAGAAGGAAAGGCCCCAATGGGAAGAGCAAGTAGCAGCCACCAGATTTAGGCAGCGGTTAATAATCGCCAGGCCGAACATCAATCCACGGTGGTGGAGTCGTCAGGTACGCTAAATCATATCAATGTTAAGATTTTATTTGATTTTGGTACGACATATAGTTTCATTTCACCATCTGCATTAGAAAAGAGTGGGCTGGCAGCCTACGAGCATGATAATTTTAAACAAGTCGAGATGGCTTTAGGGGAAAAACAACCGGTAGGACCAAGAGTTGATAATTGTATAGTAGACCTAGGAGTGTGTACTACCAGGTTAAAGGTAAATGTTACTACTCTCGGGGCATATCACCTAATCATTGGAATGGATTGGTTAGAATCTCGTCGAGATTTGGTAGATTGTTTCGCAAAAAGGGTGCTTTATGTCGACGATGAAGGAAGACTAGTCGAGATCTAGGGTGTACAGAGAAGGGTGTCATTACGCTTTATCTCAATCATGAAGGTTAAGTGATGCTTGAGGCACTGGTGTTGACTATAAGTAGCGGAAGTAGTGAATGAAAGGAACGGGCCCTCATTAGATCAGTACTCGATGTTTTCAGAATTTAAGGATGTTTTTCCGAATGAGTTACCAGGGTTACCCCTTGAGAGGGACCTTTATTTTACTATTGAGCTAAAACCTGGTGCAGAACCAATTTCCAAAACTGTGTATTGGATGACAGCACCGGAACTTTGTGAATTGCAAATGCAGTTGAAAGAGTTACCGGACTTAGGGATAATAAGGTCCAGTGTTTCACCTTGGGGTGCACCAGTAATTTTTGTAAAGAAGAAGGATGGATCCTTACGACTATGTATAGACTACAGGGACTTGAATCGTGCTATAGTGAAAAATAGGTAACTAATGCCACGAATAGATGAGCTCTTCGATCAGATGAAAGGAGCAGCGGTATTCTCAAAGATCGATTTGCAATCGGGGTATCATTAGTTAAGGATTAAGGAAGGAGATATCCCAAAAACTGCCTTTCGAACTCGGTTTGGACATTACGAGTTTGTCATGGTACCTTTCGGATTGACCAATGCACCAGCAATATTCATGAGCCTCATGAACGGCGTATTCCGGAAGTACTTAGACCATTTTGTACAAGTCTTTCTAGATGACATCCTCATCTATTCCAAGAACGAAAGAGAACATGAGGAACACTTATCAGTAGTGTTGTCTTGCCTTAGAGAGAACAAATTGTATGGGAAGTTGTCGAAGTGTTCCTTCTTCCAAAAAGAGATTCACTATTTAGGTCATATCATTTCTGGTGAAGGAATATCTGTGGACCCAGAAAAGGTAAAGGCCATTATGGAGTGGCCAATGCCGAAAAATTCCCATGAGGTGAGAAGCTTCATGGGGCTAGCAAGTTATTATCAGAGACTGTGGAGGGATTCTCCAAAATAGAAAAACCCATCACCACCTTGCAGCGCAAGGGGTTCGGGTATGAATGGACAGAAGAATGTGATTTTGCATTCATTGAGCTTAAGAGGTTACTAACTAGTGCCCCAATTCTACAAGTGTCGGATATTGAAAAGGACTTCACCGTTTGCACAAATGCCTCAAAGCAAGGGTTGGGGGCCATGTTAATGGAGGATGGAGGAGTGATATCTTATGCGTCAAGGAAGTTGAAGAAACATGAAGAGTTATATGTGACTCATGATTTAGAGTTGGCAGCTATAATGCTAACTCTGAAACTTTGGAGGCACTATCTTGTGTGGTGAAACTTTGAGCTCAAAACGGACTATCAAAGTTTAAAACATCTCTTCACTCAAAGGGATCTGAATGCCAGGCAAAGGTGATGAAGTGACTTTATGAGTGAGTATGATTTTGGTATTTCATACATCAAGGTAAAGGAAAATGTGGTCGCAGATGCCTTGAGCAAGAGACCACGTGTCTTTTCCTTGATACCCTTAAAGGTCAATCTGAGGGAACATGTGTTGACACAAATCTAAGGAGATAGTTGGTATTTAGAGGTTACATAAACCCTCCAGAGTGGGAGGCAGTTAGTTCCAAGGTATGAAGGATATAGTTTAGAAGCAGACAGACTATTGAGATATCGAGGAAGGATGTACATCCCTGAAAATGGGGATATTCGAATCATCATACTAAAGGAAGCCCATAGAGCCCTTTATTGTGCACATCCAGGTGTGAAGAAGATGTATGCCGACATGAGGAAGCTCTTCTTCTAGGTAGGCATGAAGCACGATGTAGTCCATTTCATCGCGAAATGCCTAGAGAGTCAACAAGTGAAAGCCGATCACCATCACCCAGAAGGCCTCCTACAACCACATGATGTCCTATTTCCAAGTGGGAAGTCATTTCTATGGATTTTGTTGTGGGGTTGCCGCTCACATCTCATAGACACAATTCCATTCTTGTGATAGTTGATAAGTTAACCGAGAGTTATCATTTTATTCCGGTTAGAGACACTTACGATATCACTGATGTGGCATGTGTGTTTGTAAGTGAGGTTATCCATTTGCATGAGATAACTAAGAAGATCATTTCAGATAGCGGCTCTAGATTCACTTCTAGGTTTTGGAAAAGTTTGCAGTCAGTGTTGGGGACTTAGTTGAACTTAAGCACATCTTATCATCCTGAAATAGATGGGAAAATCAAGAGAGTAAATCAAGTCATGGAAGACATGCTCAAGATATATGTCATGGATAATCAAACCCAATGGGAGAAGTACCTACCTTTGGTAGAGTTTGCCTATAATAACATTTTTCATAGCTCCATCGGAATGCAACCCTATGAAGATCTGTATGGAAGGCCATGCCGAACACCATTGAGTTGGGATAGATTAGAAGATTGATTAATAGTTGGGCCAGAATTGATTCAAGATATGGAGGAACAGGTAACTCAGATTAGGCAGAGACCTAAGGAAGCACAGGATAGGCAAAAAATTTATGCGGACACACACAGGACTGATCGAAGTTATGAAGTGGGAGACCAGGTTTTCATTCATATCAGGCCTAATAAGAGTACCATACGGTTTGGGAAGGGGACAAAGTTGTCACCTCGATTTATAGGATCGTTCAGAATCCAAGAGAAAATTGGACCTGTTGCCTATTGTCTCGTACGACCACCCCATTTGCATAAAACTCATAATGTATTTCATTTATCTGTTTTACGTCATTATGTTGCTAATGAATCACATAAAATAAATTGGAAGGAATTGCAGGTATCGGACGTGGGAACTCTCACGGTAGAACCGTTACGCATATTGGACCGTAGAGTTCGACAGCTCAGGAACCATCTAGTAGACCAAGTTAAGGTCCAATGGGACAAGTATAGTCCAGTATCTGCTACTTGGGAAGATGCCGAGACACTACCACGAGACTATCCCTCACTTTTTTTTACCACCTCGAGAATATTTTTCACAGAGGTGGGGTGTATGTAACACCACATTTTTACTTAAACAACCAGGATTACCTAAGGCCTATATACTTTATTTTCTAGTCACAGGGAAACTATTAAAGGATACACTTAAACTTTAAGATGTTTGAACCTTTATGAATGTTTAAATGTTATTGATGATGATGTATATAATGGGATCTACCATCTGAATGTAAATTTTAAGAATGTTTAAATGTTACTGATGATTATGTATATGATGCGACATATTGTGAGAATGTAAATTTTATGAATGTTTAAATGTTATTGATGATGTTGGATATGATGCAATCTATTTGGTAAATGATAATTTTATGAATGGGTGTCGAAATTGAATTATGGGATATTATGAAATCTATTTCTAACTGAAAACTTTGATGTTAAGTTATTGGTACACAGATACCGAATTGAAATGATGATTGCATGCAATTACATGATGATAATGCATAGAAATGTATGAGTTTGTGTTACAGACTAATCTGTAGGTTATGTGCTATGAAATAGCCAAGGGATAATGATGATGAAAGTGGATATCATGACCACTAGACGAGAAACATTATGGTACGAATATTTTTATGTGAAATTATATTGGTTTGGGTGCATTGCTATGATATGTGGACCAGTGCAGGATTTCAGGTGAAGAGACTGCCCAAGACCAAATAAACAATGACAAAACTCCCAGCAACACAGTGCCACTCTATATTCCATTGTAGGGTGTGGACCCTAGTTATGATTAGGAGGGGTGGAGGCATTTCCCACCGTGTATCTTCCAAAACCTGAAGTCATGGGAGGACGGTGTTAGCTCACACTCCCCAAGACGTGTGATGATGACTATCAGTTGCCTGCTGGGGAAGCTTGGTCGAGATAGTGACACTTCCGCTTACGGGTTCTATTTGGAGTTAGGTCAATATAGTTGATGCTCCAAGATAGTCTAGTAGAGGAAGGATAGGAATGTAGATGGAAGTAAGTTAGGGAGGAAGGATGAGTAGAAATAGTTGAGAAAGTATGGAGATTTTTCTGATGGTGGAATTTAATGTTTTCCCTTCTAAAAAAGAATGTGTATATATGAATATTCATAATTACGTAACTAAACCACAGTTGTCTAAATAAAATTGTTGAACTAGGATAATTGTAATTAAAGGATTTCACAAACATTTGATTGGTTTATTGTCTTTTATRAAAGACTAGTCTTGTTGATTGGATTGGATGCATACATAAATTACTAAAGGGTGATAGTTATTGATTATTAGTACATGCACGAGACTTGTATGTACTAGCTACACATGCATTTCTTGTACACATACACTAGTATGTATGAGTTTCCGTGACTACTTACTAATAGTGTCAGTTAATTGTTATGAATGTGTGAACCATGTTTCTTTTCCTTTGTACCATGAGATACCCTAACTTCGAGATGAGGTTTCCTGAAGCGTGAGTGTATGTAAGAATCCTGGTTGAATAGATTCATAGGGATTGTTAATTTTAATTAATTTGATAATCTCACTTTCCTAATATGTTGAGTTAAACAATAATTATTTCTTAATAATATTAATTAATTAATTAATTATTATTTATTTATTTATTTATTAATTAATTGTTCACACATGTCAATGATTAATTGATTAATTAATAGACTCATTAAATATTTGATTAAAAGGGGCTTAATAATTTTAGTTTATTTAATTAAAGACTTACGTATGAAGGGGGGGAAAGAAACATTATATGGAGGGGATAAGATAATAAAGAAGGGGGATAAGATAATAAAGAAGGGGATAAGGTAATAAAGGAGGAGATAAGGAAATTAATGAGGGGGAGGAGAGTCGGTGAAGGGGATACATGACGAAAGATTCCTAAGGGAAAAGGGGAGGATTTTTTTGGGGAGGAAGCATTTTTTTGGATGGAGCATTGGGAGGGAAGGAGGATTTTCTGTGGCATATTTTTCTATGGGATATTGGTTGGTTTGAGCAGTTTGGTTTTTGGGTGAACCATTGCAGGGGGCACCATGTTGCTGGGGGTTTGGGGCATGGGGGCCAGGATTCCTTTTGGTATCGTGGAGCTAGGGAACCGGACAGGCTGCTCCTAGCTGGCTGGGTGGTTAGTCGGTTTGGGCAGAGTTTGGTCAGTGCATTTTTTTTGGACAAGGCAGCAGGGAAAGGACAACCATATCGATGGGAATTAGCATCAGAAGCGGGTATTTTATTATGAATTGTTGATTTTTATTATGAATTGTTGAGTTATTTTCATGTTGTTGATAAATGTTAAATTCTGTTGAAATATCATATGCTTATTTGAAGCTAAATGAATTAGTGACGCAGTCAAAGAAATTCTATTTTAGAAATGTTATGTGTAGTTGTATGTATTTTATTAGGCTTGTTTATTTTTGGTCTTTACATGGAAATACCTAGACCTAGACTTAGACCATAACCTAGACCTAGACCTATACCTAGACTTAGACCATGACCTAGACATAGACCTTGCCTCACCATGCCTCACACTCTCAAATCCACTCCCTCTCTCTCTCCCCCCTCTTTATCTCTCTCTCTCTCTCTCTCTCTCTCTCTCTGTCTCTGCCCTTCCCCCACTCCCCCCTCTCTCCCTCCCAATTTCTCTCTCTCTCCCCCTATACCCCCCTTCTCTTTCACCTCTCTCCAACCTCTCTCCTAGTTGTTAGTCTCACTCTCTCTCTCTCTTTGTCTATGTTCCCCTCTTTCTCTCCTTCTCATTCTACCTCATTCTCTATCTATCTCAATATCACTCTACCTTATTCTCTCTCTCTGCCTCCTTTATTTGTCTGCCTCTCCCTCCATCTCACAGTATCTAACACTCCTTATCCATCCTCCCTCTTTTTCTTTCTCTCTCCTCTATGAACCAACGAACAGGGTGAAGGAGAATCTTCATGCGAGAATGAACCATGGTTTGAAAAAAATTCGACGAGATCAACCTGTGAAAGGATGAGGAATGGGGAGACCTTAGGTAACTAGAGAATTGAAGGTGGCATGTGTTGGATCTAGATTTTTCCACACTGAACGCCACCTTGTGGAGAGAGTTCTCGGAAATATGTAAATGGGATGGAATTATGTATAAGTAAGGCCAATAGAGAGTAATCCAAGGAGATAGAACATTGTGCAAATGAGGGGAGTCGCGAAAATCTATTTTGGAGAATCTATAAAAAAGGATCATATTGTTGGTAGTTCATCCTATTTTTATTTTTATATTATATTAAAAAAAAATTTCTAAGATTTATTTAGATACAACTTTTGTTATAATTTCAAATGCGGAAAAACACAATTCACATATGATACTCAAAAATCACACAGATTATAATACACAGAGATTTCATGTGGATCACCCAAACATTGGGCTACATCCACCAAGAATAGGTATCAGTTGTCTTATTATTTAGATTATGGAGATTACAATAGCTCACTCACACTCATGTTTTCCTCTACGGGATTACATAAATTTATATACATTTACAGAAGAAAATTGATTATTAAATGCAATCTCATCCATATTCTAACTTGGTCTTATTGGTTACAACCAACGCTAGATTATAGGATCTGAAATCCTAATCCTGGAGGAATTTGTTGTCACCAGTTTCCAACAATCTCCACCTTGACAACAATTAAACGGATACCTTTATGCTTCCTTTTTTCAATCACCTTTTCTTCAAGCCAAGATAATCCAAGCACCATCATAACTTCTCTAAAATTACTGGTTTTGTGAACATGTCTGCACAATTCTGTTTTGTATGCACCTTCTCAAGAGAGACTCCATGTTCATCGATTACCTATCTTACAAAATGGTAATTGATAGGTATATGTTTTGTTTTATTGTGGTAGGCTAGATTCTTATCCAAGTGAATATCACTTTGACTATCACAAAGTAACTTTACTTTTTCTTGCATCCTTCCAAACTCACCAAACAACCCTTTCAACCAAACTTCCTCTTTGAAAGCATGTGAAGCAGCTACATATTCTGCTTCTGTAGTGGATAAAGATTTTTTTTTTTGTAGCTTTGACATACAACTAATAGATCCACATGCAAGAGTAAAGACATACCCTGAAGTCAACCTTTTCTTGTCCAAATCACCTGCAAAATCAAAATCAACATATCCACAAACTAATTCACAACCATTGTTAAAGGTGATACAATAATCACTTGTGCCTCTCAAATACCTAAGCACAAATTTCACTGTTGCCCAGTGCTCTTTACCTGGATTTTCCATATACCTACTGACAACCCCAACTGCATGTGAAATGTTTGACCTTGTATTAACCATCACATACATTAAACTTCCTACTACATTAGCCTACGGTATTCGAGACATATATTTCTTTTCTTATTTTGTACTAGGACATAAACTTGAAGAAAGATTAAAATAGGAAGCCAAAGGGATTGAAACTGGTTTCACATCATTCATACCAAACCTCAAAAGTATCTTCTCAACATACTTCTATTGTGACATCCAAAGCTTTCCATTCCTTATGTCTTTGAATATCTCCATGCCCAAAATCTACCTTACTACTCCTAGATCTTTCATATCGAACATCCTAGCCATCTGAGCTTTTAATGTGTTGATCTCAGTTATGCTTTTTCTTGCTAAAATTATATCGTCAACATACAATATTAAGATAATGAATATGCCATTATTCAATTTATAAAAGTAGACACAATGATCATACTCACTCCTTGTATAAGTCTATCTCACCATGAAAGAGTCAAATTTCTTGTACCATTGTCTGGGCGATTGCCTTCGACCATACAATGATTTCTTGAGCCTGCAAACAAATTTCTTGCTGGGATTCTGAACGAACCCTTCAGGTTGTTCCATGTAGATTTACTCATCCAAATATCCATGTAAGAAGGTAGTTTTAACATCTAGCTGCTCCAAATCTAAATCAAGTAATGCAACTAATGCTAACACAATTTGAATTGAAACAGAATTAACAACTGGTGAAAAAAACTCATGAAATTCAATACCTTCTTTCTGAGAATATCCTTTCGCAACCAGCCTTGATTTGTACCTTTCCACCTTATCATCAACACCCTTCTTCAGCTTGTAGACCCACTTGCAACCTACAGTTTTTCTATCTCTTGGAAGTTCTACCAGGTCCCATGTGACATTCCTCTCTAATGCCTTCATTTCATCCTTCATTGATTCTTTCCATTTATCATTATTAGAACCCTTCACAACTTCCTAATATCACGAAGTTTCATCATCATTAGTACTTAAAGAAACTGACGAAACAAAATCATCCTACCTTCTTGGAGGAACTCTAACCCGCGTAGACCTCCTTAGGGAAGTTTGTGACTCATCCACATTCTGTTGATTTTTATCATCAACCATGTATTCCTTTGCAGGAAACTCTTCATGAACATCTTCATAAACTTGTTCATGTTCACTTTCATCTGTATTTGAGCCAATTTCAAAATGAATTTGTTGATACTTAGGTACTTCTTCCTGTTTCATTTTAAAATCTACATATGATTTGATGAGAGATGATTCATCAAATATTACATCTATGCTAATGGTAATCTTTTCGGTAGTAGAATCCCAAAACCTGTACCCCTTAATACCATCACCATATCCAACAAATATAATCCTTTTTTATTTTGGATCTAGTTTAGAACGTTGATGTTTCAGAATTAGAGCATAGGCTTCACAACCAAAAACTTTAAGATTAGAATAATTACAAGGGTGACCTTTCCATACCTCTTCATGAATATTTCACTCTATTGTTGTTGATGGTGATCGATTCACCAGATAACAAGTTGTAGTTACTTCTTCTTCCCATAGTTCCTGCTACAAGTTGGCGTTACTAAGCATACTCCTTGCTTTCTCTAGAAGAGTCATGTTCATGTGTTCATCAACTGCATTTTGCAGAGTATAGGCAGTGGTTTTAGGCATATCAATCCCAAACTCCTTGAAATAGTTCTCAAATTCCATTGATGTAAATTCACCACCATTATAAATTCTTAAACATTTAATGGATCTACCAATGCTCTTTTCTAATAAATCTCTAAACTGCTTGAAAACAGTAAATACATCAGCCTTTCCTTTCAACATATAGACCCAAACATCAGGATGTATATAGTCAAGGATTTCCTCACTAGTGTGTCTTCTGGTTTTAAATTTCTGCCTATTATGTTTTCCATAGATACAGTGCTTGCAAAAATCTAACTTTAAAGACTTTAGACTAGGAAGTAACCTACAATCAGTTAATACCTTTAATCCTTGTTCGCTCATATGACCCAACCGTTGATGCCACAGTCAAACAGAATCATTGTCTTTGTCAGATACCGTTGTCGCATGATCTAACTGAGTTCTTCCTTCTAACAAAAACAAGTTACCAACCTTCTTCACTTTCATAACCAGTAGGATTCCTTTGTAGACTTTCATAACTCCACCTTGAGCAATACTCTTATATCCTCGAGTGTCTAAGACTCCCAAAGAAATTAGGTTCTTCCTAAGCTCAGGTACATGTCGCACATCAGTTAGTATTTTAACAGTTCCATCAAACATCTTAATTTGAATGTTACCAATTCCCACAACTTTACATGATATGTCATTTACTATGTAAACAATTCTATCATCTATAGACTGGTAAGTAACAAACCAGTGTCTATGAAGACACATGTGATTTGAATCACCGTAATCTAATAACCATTTTTTATCATGACATGAACCAATACTAATTGATCAAACTTGATCAGTCATACCTGAACCTGTTGTTGAACCTATTTCAGTTGCGTTTGCTTCCTTCATCTCTTTTGGAGGGTCTTCTTTGGAGGCTTTTTGTCTCTTCCAATAGTCCTTCTTCAGGTGTCTTGGTTTTCCATAAAGCCAACACTTAAGCTTGCTCTTTTTACCCTTCGACTTTGACCAAGAGAAATCCCTCTGACCTTGTCCTCTTTCTTTAGGTTTTCCTTTGACCATCATCGCCTTAGATGTAGAGGTTCCTGAATAAATTTTATTCCTTGTTTCCTCAGACAATAGTGCTCCAACAATAACATGAAACTCAATCCTTTCTATTGTGCTGAAGCTAATAGAGGTAACAAATTGATCCCATGACATGTGCAAAGAACACAATAATATAATTGCCTTGTCTTTAGAATCAAATTTTACTCTTATGTTGGTCAACTGAACTAAGAGAGTATTAAAAGTATTTAAATGATCAGCTATTTTTGTACCTTCCTTTATGCACAAATTGTACAATTGTCTTTTCATGAAGATCCTGTTTGTCAAGGATTTTGTCATGTACGGGCTTTCCAGCTTCATCCATAAACCGGTTGCTTTCTTCTCCGCAACAATGTTGAATAGAACATCATCGACCAAACACACACATATGACACTCAGTGCTCTCGCATCAATATCATCCCAGAATTCATTTGTTATGGTCATAGGTTTCTTTGCTTTGCCCAAAAGTGCCTTCACCATGCATTGTTGCATGAGCAAATCATGGATCTTAACCTTCCAGATCTCAAAATTGTTCTTGTCATTGATTTTCTCGATTTCGAATTTGGCACTTTGAGTTTTCGCCATTGGCAAAAGAAAAATTTTCACAACACCACTACTTATAATAACCAAGGCCATTTTAGAAACAAATAATGTAGACGAATAATGGTATAAACTCCACAAGGTTTAATAAAAAAGTTTAATAAAAAAACCTTTTACTAACTCCACCTTTTCCTCACCTTTTAATTCACCTTCTTAATTCCTCCACCTTTTACATAGAATATAATATGCATACAATAATTAATATAATATGCATACTAGATTCACCTTTAATAGCATCCGCCACCTGTTTGTTTAAAAAAAAAACTTCATACCTTATACTTTTTCAAAAGACGATACCTTAAATTCTTTCAAAAAACATGCAAATTTTAAAAAAAAATGGAGATTGTGACCTTTGTTTTAAAAATTAGTCGCCGCACATCCCGATGCAGCTTCCCTACGACGTGCTTCAATGGGTCTTTGTACCTCCAAATAAAACCAGGCTACAATGGTGTCAGGTGGTCGTCACTCATCTCGATACAACCAAGGTGCGACGATCTCAGGAATTTCTGAGGTTCCAAAGTTCGACTACTGAGTCATCGCACCTTCCAAGAGGAGGCCCTGTGACAATGTGGAAATCGACGCACCGTACACAAGTTTCAATCCTGCGACTCCTTCGAGAATTTTTTGCTTGCGACACCCTCTCCTCTAACCTGCTCTTATACCACTTGTTATAATTGCAAATGCGGAAAAATGGAATTCACATATGATACTCAACAATACAATAAATTATAATACATAGAGGTTTCACGTGGTTCACCCAAACGTTGGGCTACGTCCACCAAGCAGAGGTATCGATTGTCTTATTATTCAGATAATGGAAATTAAAGTAGCTCACTCACAGTCATGTCTGCCTCTACGGGCTTACATAAATTTATATACATTTACACAAGAAAACTGATTATTAAATGCAATCTCGTCCATATTCTAACTTGGTCTTATTGGTTACAACCAACGTTCGATTATAGGATCTGAAATCCTAATCATTCGTTGGTGATTCCAACAACTTTCACTATTAAAATATAATGAGGAGTTTCATCCTATTTTTATTTTGATATTATATTAATATATATTTTTTTAATTTATTTCTACAACGTTCACTATTAAAATATAATGAAGAGTAGCTCATTTGAGTATTGAATTTTTTTATTAATTTATGTATTAGATTTTTTTAATCATTATTAGATTTTTTTTTAATATTTATTAATGAAATAAAAACAATGTAATTGTTGGTTAAATAGCTAATTTTAGTTATTTAAATTACAGTTTTGAATACATTGAGATATGCAACATCCTGAAAAACGTTTAATCTACTTGAATACTAAAATCTTAACAATTTATATATGTAATTTCATCAGTTCTTTTAAATTTCTTCTTACCTCCATTCTTTTAAATTTCTTCTTACCTGTGTTGGAACAAAATTGATGCAAAACACGAGGAAAAATTTAAAGTAGTCCAATTGGAATTCCAAGCGAGTAGTCTGTATATTCAACAAAATTGTCATGTTATTTGGTCGGATAGTCCGTCCATACTACATTATCATGTCAACTAACGGATAAAAACACCATAACTTTGCGCGTGATATGGTTGGTGGAACCTCCAAATACGGACTTCTTACAGTGCAACGTTTAAAATTCATTGAAACTAGGCAGATGAAACTTGGTCAAATGAAACTCGTCTCGTGGGAATATTTGGTGTTTGCGAGGCATTTTCATTCAATCGTATTGTCTCTCTATATAAATCCCTTCGTTTCATGTGCCTCTGTATATAAATCCATTAATTTCGTAGTGCCTCGTAGTGCCTCTGTATATAAATCCATTAATTTCGTGTGCTTACCAAAATCGAAGTGTGTCTATATATATATATACATCCCTTCATTTCATGTTCTCAACAAACATCTCCAGTGTGCCCGTTCTTTCTTGAATTACAAAGGTTCTTCTTTACTTTGTCTTTAATTACAAAGTTGCCCC
>JZKD02S1672807.1:1415565-1465835 GCA_000966675.3 Picea glauca
GTTGAAATTGTGTTGTTTCGAGTTTCCCTCCATTTGATCAACCTTAAAACAAATCGTGACATTAAATATGATGGGCTTCGGGCTCTACTCCTGCTAGAAATCCAGGAGTGACTTCCGAACGCCAACAACTTCCATCTCTCTTATCTATGCATTCTGTTCCATGATAACCTTCAACATTTTTTCTTTGTGTCCTTCAGTTTCAACTACCTCTTTTTCTTGTGAATCTTCAATAGCTGGAATATTCTGTTTCTTTCTCAAGGATTCTATATCATCATTCTTCTTTTTCAATAATTCCTCAACTGCCTTGATATTTGATGGGTCATACCCAATCATCAACACCAATTCTTCTAGTGATTTGATCTTATTGTCCTTGGGCAAAGAGGAGATTTGCTCTAGCTTTAATTAGGGCTAGATGTTATTCAGAGACATTTGCAATTTTGAAGAAGTCAATGAGGTGTTTGTCAAGGTGGATAAAATCATCTCCCATGTTTTCATGTGCATGTCCATTTGGTCCACTGGATGGATCTCCTTTAGATCAAACTTAAAGGAAGTCTTCTTGTAATCAACAATTGTCTTGGGATGAGGAACTTGTTCTTGCATGAATGCCATTCTCATTCTTCCCTTCTCTCTGTCAAATGATGACATCAATCTATGTTGAGAAGTGGAGGTCTTCTTCAAAAATTGAGCATATGTGATGTTGTTGATGAGTTCATTCCTCTGTTTGATCTGTTTGTACTTGTCAAATATATTTGACCTTGTTTTCACATGGGATGATTCAATTGACAGAGTAGTGTCTGTTTGTTTTTTAGATGAATATGTGGACATTATGAACTGACTGTCTGAAAAGGTTGAGGAATGTGGTCCCTCCATGACTATGGTAGACTGCATTTATCCTTATTTGAGCAGGTTGATGCAGGAGCATTACCTTCAAATTCAACAATGCACATCTGGAGGCAGACAAATGACATCTTAACACAGAGTTTCAAATCAAGCATTTAACTCATAATTTAATCAGTTGTTGAGATATTGTTGTAAACAAGATTTTAAATTGTAACTTGTTTGTAAAGTCTTGAAGGACTGTAAGAAATTGTAGATATGGAGTGTCGGTTGTATCTTAGAATAACCAGTAGTTATTGTGATAGGACAGAGTAGGTAACAAAATTGAATTTGATAGGATAGATTTCAAAAAAGGACGAGAGAGCCCGTGGAGCAGTCCTTAGATATTTTTTCATTGTTACATTGTAACATATGATGATGTGTGAGAAGAGAATGTATAGACATACTAGAGAGATTAGTAGAGCAGAGTAGAGTAGCATAAACAACGTGTATTTTCTTTTTCATGAATGAATAGAAAAAACAAAAATTGTCCCAAATCCTTGGATTGTGTTCATTTCATGTGGGATTGAATGAATGTTATTTTGTGTGTATGATTTATTACAGTTCGTTCATGTATGATTGTTTGGAGAGATTAACTGTATGAATTCATGATGAATATGGATGAGTTTCACTCATTTCTCTTCTGATACTTGTATGCAAGGTGTGCATCTCGAATGCAAGGAGTGTGTTGACTAAGTCTCGGATTGGCTTAGAGAAGTTTAGAGAGAATCAGAGACACTCAGACCAGGTGCAAAGTGTGCACAATGTCTAGAAGCCAACAAGCTTCGAAGAACTAGCATAGGAGAATGCCAGGTAGGTGAGAAGCATTTTATTTTTAAGAAAATCCTTAGAACTGAGTTATTTGAAATCCCAAGAATGCAAGGTGTGCATGGGAGGTCAAAATACTTTCAAGGATAGAATATCATAAGAGATAACACTTTTCCCAAGTGTTGACGAGATTTCAGAGACGGATTTGTCAGGAGAACAAAGGGTTGGAACCTTTGAAAGAGGATAAATCTTCCAAGGCGAAGAGATATCAGGAGTTCAGGAGGAAGAACGACCATGATCATTGGATCATAGGGAAGAATATATACAATCGTCGGATAAGAAGGAGGTTCATGATTTTTAGCACTTCATGTATAGAGGAGAGAGAACCTATCTGAGTTGAAACTTGAGATTTCAGAAATCTGGAATCCCATAATAGAATCTTGACCATCTGATTAGCAGGATAGATATGAACCATCAGATCATTGGAGTTTAAGACCAAGCATCGAATTTCTAGGAGTAATCAAAGTCATTGGTTGTTGTAAGCTCAGGAGGGAGAGCAATTTGAAACTTGAGATTCCCGAAGTCTAGAGCCCCGAAATGTCGAAGTGGGATCTCAATCATTCAGATGATAAAGCGTGAGTTGTCAGATCTGGAAGCACGTGGACCAACAACTATTGGATCCAATGGAAGTGCATGAGGTTTAGTCCTTTAGAGTGCATAGGAGGAGAGATGAATTGCAAAGTTGGGAAGTCCCAAAATCATTGGGATCGTCCATCGTCAGAAGACAGTTGTGTTGGCAGCCAATTCACTTTTTCCTATCGTCTATAAGCTGCCTACACGCAAGTCTTGCAAACATCAAGTTTTTCGTCGCATTTTTCAAATAGATGACACTTTCATTTCTTGCGACACTTGCAAATTTGTCTTCATTAAGTTTTCACGACTGTAAGCGTGAAAACTTCTCCTTTCAAGGTCACATTTCGATCACTATCTGAACTTTCATGATCTTTTAATTGATATTTTCTATGGCACTTACCTTAGTTTATCATTATATGGCTAAAAGGATTTTCGAACTATGCTCATTTGGACATTCTTATATTGATTGCAAAACTTGATTTTGTTGATTTTGTAAGTCATTGAGCATTTGGGTTTATACTTCTTATGACTTGCCTCATCTTTTATTTTGCATAGGGGTTATGATTAAATTTATATATATGATATGATCCTTATGTTAATATTCGTATAACTCTTGGCTTGTCGACTATGCAAATACCTTTTCACACCTTGGTTGAACTTTTGATTATATAAACTATATACATTGGCGCATATATGATTTTGGGTTTTGATTTATATGTCGAATTGTTAAACATTATGGTATAACTTGCGCGTATTGGTATGCACATTGCATTTATTGGTTGTACACATAAGTTAATGGTTGGACTATTATTATGGAGTGAACAACTATGAAATTTGGCGGTTGTACTTGGATAATGAGTATTATGCATGGCAGTGAATAAATCCACCACCTTCGCATGCTTGCATTAACGCTTACCTCTTTTCGCTCATTCATTGTTGTTGGTTCGGGTAGCTCTGTTACTATGTGTGTTGATGAATTCGAACCCTTCCCTTACCATGTGCTCGATTCATGGCACCAGTCGTCCGAGTTGAACCCAATGGCAGCCAAGCTCTGTTAATGTTTGAAAATGCCCGCAGTGACCTCGAGGAAAATGGGTGGCTTCCATTTATACAAAGATTCGAGGGTTTTAACCTTTGCGTAGCTCGACAATTTGCCATGACCTTTGATGGCTGTCAAGCCAAGGTCAACGATATACAATTGGAAATTGATGAACAGTTTATCAGTCTTGCTACGGGTTTACCTGCCACTGGACAACGGTGGTCCAAGAATTGCAAAGTCGAGGAGGTCCCATGGAAACTGCTCTTCTAGTCGTGCGAAATTACCTCCTATGACAGAGGTCTGCCAGTAACTATGCTCAAACAATGTTGGCATGATTTATTGATGATAATCAAGCAGTTTGTGACCTGCGAAGGTCGGTACGGGTTTGTGTTCTTACACCACCTATGTTTTCTTATGGTTTTTATGGGATATCAGCTCAATATGCCCTATTATTTACATCGAATCCTGTTTAAAATGTCGAAGAATTACAAAAGACACTAGGCTAATACTAGCCTTTTTCATTATGGGCTTGTTAATCTTATCATTGTCTGTCATTTGAGCCTGCACAGGCATAGTTGTAGCAATTTCGTTGCTCGGAATGGTTTCGAGGATTTGAACCCTACACAGGTTGACAAACCTGTGGTGAATGAGGTCAAGGTTATACCCCCAGTACCCTACCATATCCTACTGCCTAAAACCTTGGCTGACCTTCCTATCGACTTACCCCACACTGTGACTAATAGTGTTAAGACTGTTAAGCCTATGGGCAAAAATCCCAAGGCAAACCTCACTGCAAACGCCAAAGGGAAAAATAATGCTCGTTTGATTTTCTCGGAGGGCAAGGAACAAGTCAAAACCCCATGTCGAGCCTAACCCTATCGTTTTAAGTGAAGACTCTGATTCGGAAGTGGAGCGTTTCTTGGCTAGCGAATACCCCTATTCACAAGGTTTGTATGACGAACCCTCATATGACTTTGTGTCAAACCTACCCCCCTGCCTACAAGACGAACCTAACTACCCAGGCATTAAGTTGCCTTGTGAAACCCTCGGTCATTTATCCAAACCCTCTCCTGCTCTATCTAAACCTACAGTGTCACCCTGTGATCAATGCAATTCATGGTTAGAGCGATACTATAATGATGTTCCAATACTCCAGTCAAACATTCAATCTTTAGAAGACTAGATTGCAACCCTAAACAGTCAAAAGGCCAAGCTACAAGTGACAAATAACAAACAAAAGATGACCGACTCCATCTTGTTTAAAAATGTGGAATTTTCCACGGCTGTTGTAAATTCTGAGCTGGCGTAATTGAGCAGCCTCGTCACAGGTATGTTTCGGTATCATTTGTTTTTGTAAATAATCTAGGTTTATATAACGATTTGAAGTTTTAAACAACTATGTTCACAACATTGAATGGCTCTGTTACATTGCGTGCATTCCATACATAGCCTTGCTTTGACTAAATGGAATTCATTTTTTCCCAGCTAAGCTTCAATTAGATTTTCATCGATTTGATTGATCTTAGTATGGATTTGATTTGTTTGATTGAGTTAAAATGGATGCTTTGCTGTCAATCAAAGCCATTTATATCTATTCAAGACAGGAAATGTTTTTTATACTCAATTTAGAACATAATCACATTTCGATTCGATGTCGTTATAATGCATATGCTATGATTAGCAACAATTTTGATGAGGTTAATTGTTACAGTTGGCCGTGCCATATGACTTTCAAAGAACAGGAATTCAACTCGGATCGTCTCCAATGTGACTCTGTTTCTTCGGAAACATTGCTTTTTATTTTAAGCCTGTACAAACATGCCCAAATCATGGAATGGATTTTATTGCTTAACAATTATGATAAACCCCAACCGGTTAATTCGCATCGATTAAAGTACTGTTAGCTCGACCATGTTGTCAGTTGGATTCGTAATTGCAATGGATATTCTATTTGAATTTGATTTGTAGAACGAAATTGGCTGTATCTGGATTCACGATTTATTTCTATATTAAACTCAATCATGATTTGTTTGAAATTAATGATTTCATTCAATACCAATCAAGTTTATTTGCCCAGTTTGCAATAACCAATTATCATTGATGTCGATTCTATTATGACTATGATCAAAGTCAAATCAATCTGGTTACGATTTTGTATGAGTTGATTCTCGCACATGTTTGAATTGGTCTACCTATGGCGTGAATCGTTTAATGTCATGACAACTATAATAATTTTAAAACGATTTTGTTTCGATATGATCGTATCACTTGCTGTTGGAAAAACACAATGTTTGCCTGTGATTTGTTTGGTTACATTGCTTTCAAATTGGATATGAAAGGATTTTCAAAATTGTTTTAATTTTTCTTCTGTCTATCTGATTTATGATAACAATCGAAACAGAGTATGCCTATTCCTCTATTTGGTTATTGAATTTTGATTCTATTTGATTTCAAATGATATAACATTTTCAAATGAAATGATTCGTTTTCAAACGATTGTTGGTTGTTAATTCAATTTTGATTTTATTAAAAAGATTTGATTTAATTTTAATTCTGATCCTGTATCTTATTTTAGACTAGCTACAGAATCAGATGATTCTGTAGCTAAGTTTGTAGAATTAAATTTTTATTGTTTTATTAATAAAATATCTCTCTAACTTGTTATTTTTGGTTCATTTCAGGTGAATTCAAAATTGCATGGGATTTGATGAACAATTTAGAGGATATTTGGATATTTTGATTTCATTTCAGTTTCTTAGTTTAGTTGATCTTGGGAATATCTTCCCAGATTTTGTAAATAGTTTGATAACTTCCACATGGATGTTTTACCCTGTGGAAAAACTTATAAATACTCATTATTTTTGTAATAATATGATCCTCATTCATGGGAGAAAAATGATATGGAATTTTAATACAGAATGAGCCAGAATTGATGTTCTGTTACAGCTTTAGCTTTTCATAATATCAATATTTTGTTTCATGTTTATGTGTATCTATTTGCATTTGGCTAATGACTACTTTAGCTATCTTAATCTTTGCAAATGATATGATTTGATCAATATAATCCATATCTGATTTCTTCCAAGTGTATAAAAAACATAGCAATTGTTTGATTCAATTTGTGAACGACAGATTTCTCTTCTTCATAAGTTGAATTATTAAGTATAAGTTTTTGCATAACAGGTTTCCCTTATTGCAGAGATTTATAAATCATATAATTGTTATGATTTTTTATGTCTTGTTTGTCCTGTAAACAACTCAAAGAGCATTTCATCCTATCATTTACGAAAATCTTCTGAATCATCTGGTGCAAGTTTTCTTCCTCCGACCAGCTTCGAAGTCATCATACACAGGACAAATCTGGACTGTTTCCAGGTCTGTTTGTTGTTTATTTGTTTAGTATATTAGTTAGTATTTTAGTATAGTTAGTATATTAGATTGTTTAATTTCAGTAAGTTTTATCTCTTGTTCATAAAATTATGAAAATCAAAAAATATCTCTAACTGTCTCAGGACAGAAAGCAAATGAGTTTTCCAGGTTTTATTCAAATCTGCAAGTTGTGAATATTGTACATTTTATGAATAAGTTATATCATAGTTAGTAGATTAGTTAGTTTATTTAGTAGTTAATTTTAATTAGATTAGTGTACTAGTTGTTTTAGTATTAGTAATAGTTTGTTTTAGTATTAGTAATAGTTTGATTTTGTTTTAGTATTAGTAATAGTAATAGTTTGTTTGTTTATTTAGTTTTAGTTAGTTTGTTCTATTTAGTTTTAGTTTGTTTATTTTTAGTAAGATTAGTTAGTTTAGATTAGTTTTCTCTTTGGTTTTCCTAGGACCTTAGAACGGCCAACGGAGCCGCTAAACCCGTCAGGGTGGTTCATTCCAAACGGCTTGGGTTATTAGACAACCCCAGACCAGTTCCACTCTCTCAGTTGACGGACGATCAATTTTTCTCGTCAACAAATGGCGCTAGAAGGAGGGCCTGAACTTAATTAATGGCACGAGGTGGTCGCAAGACTCCTCCCCCCCCTAATCTCTCAACTATAGTGACCAGAATCCATTCACAAGATAATATTCCCCTTCAAACAACAACTACTTCAACCGATGATCCACAGATCATAGTTGAGCCAGAAACCCCTAATCCTACAGGTGGTGACATCCAAGAGATTGTTCGTCAATCTCTTATCAAAACACATAGTGCCTTATCTCGTCTTAGGCAACCAAACCATCCGTGGGTTCAACCTTTAGACCTCTCTGATATCAGAGAACAATTAGGTGATACCAACCTCGTTGTGAATCCTACAAATCCAATCACAAATTCTATTGTAGGAGGATCTGGGATACCTCCTTCACCACCTCCCTCATATCCTTCCTCTTCTGGAGGAGATTCCTCTTCTGACGAAGGCAACTCACCTTCTCAGCCTTCCACACCCACTACCCCAATGGAAAATCAGAACAACCCTGCTAGACCCTGGTTGGACCAGGATGCTATAGCTGTACCTGGAGCTCAGCACCCTTTACCTAAACACCCAGAGAAATGGCTTCCCAAGTTTGATCATGATTCAAAATAGATAGTTGAAGATCATATCAAAAAATTTATGTTAGCCATTAGACTCCATAATGTTGTACATGAAGATGTTGTCTGTAGGTTGTTCCCTTATACTTTTGAGGGTAATGCATCCACTTGGTACTTTGCCCAACATCCCCATACCATCGTGTCTTGGGAAAAGTTTGAGTCATGATTTTTGGAAAAGTTCGAAGACGGTAAGCCTCCAGAAGTCTTAGTCATGGACCTTTCTAGCTTAAAAATGAACCCAAAAGAAAAAGTTAAAGATTTTAATCAAAGATTCTTAATGCTTAAAAATCGAATCCCTACAGATTCTATGCCTGTTGAGAGTCTTATAATAGCTTACTACACTAAAGATCTACATCAAAGTATAGCTATTTGGGTTAAATGATCTAAAAAGGCCACGTTGTTAGAAGCCTTTGAAGAGGCTAGCCAGATTGAAAAGGACATACTTAGTCTTAAGGACTCATCTAGCAACGAAACTGAAACTAGTTCTTCTTCCAAAAAGAAGATTGAAATTCTCCCTAGACCCACTCAAAGTAAAACACAACCTGAAAACTCTGATTTGGAAAATTTAACTAAAGTTGTTCAAAAACTATCGAATCAAGTTACAGGCTTAAAAAGGTCAACTAAAGAAGCTTCTCCGAGTAAGGGACCCTACAAACCCCCTTTCCGAAATCTTTTTCCTACCAACCGACCTAACCCAAACCCCGAAGGCTTAAATCTAGAAAGTTTGCAATGTGCCCTTCAAACAATTCTAGAAGCCCAAGATAACTTGATGCCCCCTGATGTCCCTCGGGAGGAAGTCGAACAGGAAACAGTTCAAGAAGAAGAGTCTTCTCCAAACATCTTTGGACACTTCTCAGATAGCATCTTTCAAGCTAACTTCGAGATTGTTCACCCTTATAACACTAGGAGTAAGACAGTAAACAAGCCTTCTACCGAGAACACTACAACTTCACCTCCAAAGCCATCTAAATCAACAGAAACTAAATAGAGCAATGCCAACCCCAAATTAGATTATGATGTTGTTGAAGATCTTAAAAAATTAAGGGCTAACATTTCTATTTATGAGTTACTGAAGTTTCCATTTTTGTTACAGAAAATGTTGCAAAATATTTCAGAGAACGACAAGAATGGTAACTCAAATGGTAACAGGGTTGTGAAAAGCAAAGTTCCGCAGAAGACTTCCACTAAAAATAATCCTGATCCTCAAGATAAAGGAAGCCTTCCTGTAGCCCCTGTAAATAATGTAAATAATGTAGATAATGTAGCATTAGAAATTGCGAGTAAAAAGCCACAACCTACTACTCTTAGTACTCACAAAAATATACCTCCTTTTCTTTTAACTTTCGAGATTTTCAACAGAAATGTGCATAATTGTATGGTGGACTCAGGAGAGTCATCAAATGTGATGCCTTGGTCTGTCTGCCAAAAGATTAACGCTGAAGTGGAACCATCTACTTTGAAAATCATACAACTTGATCGGAAAAATGTTAAAGTTATAGGTGAACTAAAGAATGTATTGATTAGATTATCGTCTAACCCTAAGGTTCATCATTTTATTGATATAATTGTTGTGGATATTCCAGAAGTGTATGGTCTGTTTTTGAGCAGGGACTGGTTGGAGCAGCTACATGGTTACTTCGTGACAGACTGGTATCACTTATGGCTTCCAGAGAATGGTAAGTCCAACAAGATTAGGGTGAATCGTAAGCGTTACCTTAACTTCACAGTCACGGATTTAAATGATCCCAACGAACCATATACACCTTCTGCTGATTCACCCGAAGTCCAAGGGATGGACACCTTCTTCGCCAATTTCATGGCCGAGGTCTCACCTATCAACAGTCCAGAACAACAGTCTAAGATCATAGCATATGTGCAACCAACAACTTCTATGCAACAGTCCCATGAGCCCGATGGAAATCAAATTTGGTCTCTATATTTCGATGGTTCTAAGTCTAAAGAAGGAGCTGGTGTAGGATGCATCATTATCGATCCGGCAGGTAACAAGACATTAATGGCTTGTAGACTAGAATTTGAATGTATCAATATAATCCATATCAATAGACTAGGTATCAATATTTTGTTTCATGTTTATGTGTATCTATTTTCATTTGGTTAATGACTACTTTAGCTATCTTAATCGTTACAAATGATATGATTTGATCAATATAATCCATATCTGATTTCTTCCAAGTGTATAAAAAACATAGCAATTGTTTGATTCAGTTTGTGAACGACAGATTTCTCTTCTTCATAAGTTGAATTATTAAGTATAAGTTTTTGCATAACAGGTTTCCATTATTGCATAGATTTATAAATCATATAATTGTTATGATTTTTTATGTCTTGTTTGTCCTGTAAACAACTCAAAGAGCATTGTAGCCTATTGTTTACGAAAATCTTCTGAATCATCTGGTGCAAGTTTTCTTCCTCCGACCAGCTTCGAAGTCATCATACACAGGACAAATCTGGAGTGTTTCCAGGTTTGTTTGTTGTTTATTTGTTTAGTATATTAGTTAGTATTTTAGTATAGTTAGTATATTAGATTGTTTAATTTCCGTAAGTTTTATCTCTTGTTCATAAAATTATAAAAATCAAAAAATATCTCTAACTATCTCAGGACAGAAAGCAAATGAGTTTTCCAGGTTTTATTCAAATCTGCAAGTTGTGAATATTGTACATTTTGTGAATAAGTTATATCATAGTTAGTAGATTAGTTAGTTTGTTTAGTATTTAATTTTAATTAGATTAGTGTATTAGTTTTTTTAGTATTAGTAATAGTTTGTTTTATTTATTGTTAGTTAGTTAGTTAGTTTATTTAGTTTTAGTTTGTTTATTCTATTTAGTTTTAGTTTGTTTAGTTTTAGTAAGATTAGTTAGTTTAGATTAGTTTTCTCTTTGGTTTTCCTAGGACCTTAGAACGGCCAACGGAGCCGCTAAACCCATCAGGGTGGTTCATTCCAAATGGATTGGGTTATTAGACAACCCTGGACCGGTTCCACTTTCTTAGTTGACGGACGGTCAATTTCACTCGTCAACAAGTTGGCAGTCGATCAATATTTAGCTAACCCGCAGGAGGGAAAAGTCAAAGAGAAAATTTGTGAAAACTCACAAAACGCAAAATCGTAAAAAGATTCCAATTCTTGATCGAGGAGAGATCTGGACCGTTGATTGTCCAGGGAGAATTTCAGAGTTTCACAATATCGGATATCGGGAGCAGGAAGACGAGCGATCTTTTGACTTTGTGAAATGCAAAGTCCTAACAAAAGAAGGAATAGATATGAGCTGTTAGATCATGAGAGATACATGATCATTCATTTGGTGCTCTGAAATATCGACATTTCGAGATTTGGGGAGTCAAGGTTGGCTCATACGTAGAAGTCTCGAAATCATGAAACACAACGCGTCCTTTTTCGTTAAGTCTATGGTCATGGTGAGTGGTCACATGGACAAGAGCTAAGGGAGGAGCTAGCAAGTGCTAGGCCCCTATCAGGGTTTCAGAAATCATGAGGATTGGGTTTGGCTCACATGTAAAACCCCAACATGCGAAGTCCCAAAACACCGTTTGTGTAGGCGTGCGGTCACAACCCGTGGTCGTGTGGAGGTGAGGCTTGTGCTTGGTGTTTAGTCACATAGGGAGAGTTTCATAAAAGGACCGGTGTATTCGATCGTGAGATTCCAATAGGGAATCAAAGCGCTGCTCCAACTGATAGATTTGAATGATCTAGTGACCAAGAGGTCAACAGACCCTGCTGAGGTAGGGGGTCTGCATTAGGTGGTATCCGAGCTAATTTTAAATTTGTTTGCAGATAGAAGAAAAAGGAGAAATGAGGGAAGTTAGTATCATTTGTGGTTTCAAATAAATTTAATTTCTGTTTGTTGGTGATGAAGTGAAAAATCATGCCACCTAGAAGTTGCAGAGTGAATTCATAAATTGAGGAAGAAATGAGGTGAATCCAAATGATATTGGATGACATGGATACAACATAGAGAATATCACTAGTCGCTGGTGATATCAGTGAAGCTAAGAGCGAAAAAGAAGCATAGGGAGAAGAAAATGTAGCAGAGGATGTTGCGCAAGATCACTTAATAAAAGTTGTTTCAAAAATAGGAGCCAGAGAAAGAATAAAGGTACCAATGTATGAAGGAAATTTAGAAGTTGAAGAATTGTTAGATTGGGTACGTGCTATGGACAAATACTTCGATTATGAAGATATCAAAGAATACAATATGGTGAAGCATGCAGTGACAAGACTAAAAGTTCGTGCAATGTTATGGTGGGATGAACTGCAAGTCGAACGCAGGAGAAATGGTAAGCAAAAAATTAAAAAATGGGATATGATGGTAGCTAAGTTGAAAGCCAAATTTATCCAGAAGGAATACCAAATCAATCTTTACCTAATATTGTAGAACCTGAAACAGAGGGGTTTATCAGTGAAGGAGTACATTGAAGAATTCTACTGATTAAACATCAGGGTTTGACATAAAGAGAATGAAGATGAAAAGACAACCAGATATATCAATGGATTGAGGTATGAAATCCACAAGGAGATTAACATGATTTCGGTTAGTAAAGTCAAGGATCCTTATCAAGAAGCCTTGAAAGTTGAAGAAAAATTGGCCGCAAAGAAAATCCAATGAAGCAGAGGAGGAAATTCAAGCAGAAGCAAGTGAACCAACAGAGAGAAGTTCCAGAAGTTGAAGCCTGAAGCTGAAAAACAACATAGTCACCATGAGAAGGGTGGAATTTCTAAAGAAGGACAACATGCAGGAAGAATTTCTTTTTCCAGGGGTAGAGGAAGAGGAAGACCCGGAGGAGGCGTGGTTAAATGTTGTACCTGTGGAAAAGAAGGACACAAATATTGGGAATGCCGTGAGAGAAAGAGAGAAGGAGGTGGAGAATCACACATTGACAAAGCATAGAAACATGTGAAAGAAGAAGCAATAGAAGGAGGAAGAAACCTCAGGATGAGGAAGATCCTTCTTAAACCAGAAAAGGAACTAGAGGAACCAGTTCAATGAACAAGCCTGTTTAGAACTTCTTGCAAGTTGAAAGTCAAAGTTTGCAAGGTGATCATAGATAGTGGGATCTCTGACAATCTAGTATCCATGGAGATGGTGGAAAAGATGAAGCTAAAGAAAAATTCACGTCCAAAGCCATACAAGGTATCATGGTTGTAGAAAGGACATCAAGTCATGGTAAGTCAACAATCCCAAGTTGAATTTAAAATAGGAGGTTATAGGGATGAAATATTGTGTGATGTAATTCCTATGTATGTTTGTAATATTTTATTGGGGAGGTCGTGGAAGTATGAATGAAAATTTATTCATGATGGAAGGAAGAATACCTATACCTTAGAAAGGAATGGTAGGACACATATGTTGTTACCCATAGAAGACAAAGAGAAAAAGAGAGAAGCTAGTTCAAGTATACTTCTCATGAGTGGGAAGGAGCTCTTGAATGATTTCAAGAAGGAGAAATAAATGAAGTTTGTTGTAGTGAGGAAGCCTAGAGTTGTCCTTACAAATACTTCTGTAGAATACTTGCCTGTAGAAATCCAGGAACTATTAGAAAAATGTGTTGATATAGTAGTGGATGAGTTACCACACTCATTGCCACCCATTAGGAGTATAATACATCATATTGACCTTATTATAGAAGCTAGTTTACCAAACAAAGAAGCTTATAGATTGACACCTACAGAGAATGAGGAGGTCAAAAATCAAGTCCAAGAGTAGTTGGATAAAGGGTTAGTTAGGGAATGCCTAAGCCCATGTGAAGTACCGACTGTATTAATCCCAAAGAAAGATGGAGGATGGAGGATGTGTACAGATTCTCAAGCCATAAACAAGATAACCATTAGATAAAGATTTCCTTTACCAAGGATGGATGATTTGATGGATTGTTTGAGTGGAGAAAGTTATTTTTCCAAGATAGACTTGAAGAGAGGATATGATCAAATATAGAATGGAGAGGGAGATGAATGGAAAACAACATTCAAGACAAATGAAGGATTGTTTGAATGGTTGGTCATGCCATTTTGGTTGACAAATGCACCAATCACATATATGAGGTTAATGAATGAAGTGTTGAAAGAATTCATAGGAAAATTTGTCATAGTATACCTGGATGGCATACTAATCTTCAACAAGACAAAGGAAGAACACTTAAGACATTTGACATCAACAATGGAAAGGTTGCAGCAAGAGATATTGCTGATAAATCTAAAGAAGAGTTCTTTTAGGAAGAAGGAGTTCATATATTTGGGTTTCGTAATCTCTTCAAATGAATTGAATATGGACCCAGAAAAAGTGAGAGCGATCAAAGAATGGTCATCACCGAGAAACATATTTGAGGTAAAAAGTTTTCATGGGTTAGCAAGATTTTATAGAAAATTTATCAGAAATTTCAGCGGCATATGTCCACCCATGCTAGACACAGTGAAGAAGAAACACAAGTCCTTCAGTTGGACAACGGAAGCTGAAAAAAGTTTCAAAGTGTTCAAGGAGAAAATCATAGAGCAGCCAATTCTCATGTTACCAGATTTTGGAAAAACATTTCAGGTGAGATGCGACGCAAATGGATTAGCTATTGGAGCAGTCTTGAGTGAGAACAATAGGTTGGTTGCTTATTTCCGTGAGAAACTAAATGAATCCAAACAAAATTATTCCACATATGACAAGGAATTTTATGCGATGATTCAAGCTTTGAAAAAATGGAGGCACTATTTAATTCCTAGAGAATTTCACTTGTACAATGATAATCAAGCTTTGCAATTTATTACTAGGAAAGAGAAGCTGAATCAAAAACATGCAAAATGGGTAGAATTTATGCATAATTTTACTTTTGTTATCAAACACATTGTTGGAACTTCTAACAAAGTTGTATATGCTTTGAGTAGGAGGAGTTTGATTGTACATGAATTCCAAGTGGAGACCTTGGGGTTTTAAGACTTCAAGGAGATGTATAAAGAAGATGCAGATTTTAAAGAAGCCTATAAGGCATGCAAGAATCCTTTGTTTGGAGACATAATCCCATGGAATAAATATTAGATCTAGGATGGATTATTGTTCAAAGGAAGCCAATTATGCATTCCGAAGTGCTCAATGAGAGACAACCTGCTGAAAGAGATACACAGTGGAGGTTTAGCTCGACATTTTGGTCAGGATAAAACATTTGAGCAGTTGAGAAATTCGTATTATTGGCCAAGCATGAGATTAGAAGTGAAAAAGTTTGTGAACAAATACATAATTTGTCAGTATGAAAAACGAAGACAACAAAACACTAGTTTTTATTAGCCATTACCAACTCCATAAAGGTTGTGGGATGCAATCAGTATGGATTTTGTTTTGGGATTGCCTAGAGCTAAAAAAGGGATCGATTCCATATTTTTTGTAGTGGACAGATTCTAAAAAATGGCACATTTCATACCATGCCAGAAGACAAGTGATGCTACACACATCACCAATTTGTTTTTCAAAGAAGTAGTGAAACTACATGGATTGCCGAGAAGCATAGTCTCAGACAGGGATTCCAAATTCGTAGGACACTTTTGGAGGAATATATGGAAGAGTTTGGGGATGAACTTATCCTTTATTTAAACATATCACCCTCATACATATGGACATAATGAAGTAGTAAACAAAAGTCTCAGAAGCATATTGGGAAGTTTAGTCATTGAGCAAGGTCGACAATGGGATCAGATTCTAGCACAAGCTGAATTTGCATTCAACAATTCAGTGAACAAGAGCATAGGAAAAATTCCATTTGAAATTGTGTATGGTACACAACCAAGAGGGATTACAAATTTGAGATATTTGAATCAAGATGAGTTCATAAGTGCTGGAACAGAGGATTTTGCATCAGAGATGCAGAAACTTCATGACAAAGTCAGAGAGAAGCTACATGACATTAGTAAGATATACAATAGCAAAGTTGATCAAAAGAGGAGAGAAGTTCAATTCGAAGCTGGGGATGATTTTTTATCTCATTTGATAAAAGAGAGATTCCCAAGGGGAACACACAACAAGTTAAAGATGAAAAATATAGGACAATGTAGGATTCTTAGAAAATTCGCAACCAATGCTTATGAGATTGAGTTGCCAGACAATGTTGGGATATCATCGATATTCAATGTTTCAAACTTGTATCTTTACATGAGAGATGAAGTAGGAGAATTAGATGATCAGAAAGAAATTCAATGGGAAGAGAAATTTCCCACAACAGAAAAACCTCAGATGGAGAAAATTATTGAACAGAGGGATGGAAGGAAAACTAGGAGGAAGACATATCCTGAGTACTTAGTGAAGTGGAAAGACCAACCAATGGAAGATGCTAGTTGGGTTATAGAACTTGATATTTTGAAGCATAGAAAGAAAATGTAGGAACTCATGGACAGGAGTCCATGAAAGTTTTTAACCAGAGGAGTATGATGCAGAAGCATTGCCTTCAAAGTCAACAACGCACGTGTGGAGGTAGACGAATTACATATCAACAATGACAGAGTTTCAAATCAAGTATTTAACTCAAAATTTAATCGGTTGTTGAGATATTTTTGTAAACAACATTTTAAAATGTAACTTGATTGTAAAGTCTTGAAGGACTGTAAGAAATTGCAGATATGTAGTGTCGAATCTATCTGGAAATAACTATTAGTTATTTTAATGGGAAAAAGTAGGTAACAACTATGAATTTGATAGGATAGATTTCAGAATAGGACGACAGATCTTGTGGAGCAGTCCTTAGATAGTTTTTCATTGTTACATTGTAACATATGTAGATGTATGAGAAGAGAATGGATAAACAAACTAGAGAGATCAATAGAGCAAAGTAGAGTAGCAGAAACACTATTTATTTTGTTTTTCATGAATGAATAGAACAAAACAAAATTGTCCCAAATCCTTGGACTATGTTGATTTCATGTGGGATTGAATGAATGTTATTTTGTGTGTATGATTTATTATAGTTCGTTCGTGTATGATTTTTCGGAGAGATTAACTGTATGAATTCATGACGAAGCTGGTTGAGTTTCACTCATTTCTCTTCTTATACTTGTATGAAATATGTGCATATCGAATGCAAGGAGTGCATCGACTGAGTCTCAGATTGACTCAGAGAAGTTCAGAGAGAATCATAGAAAATCAGACTAGGTGCAAAGTGTGCACAACATCTAGAAGCCAACAAGCTTCGAAGAACTAGTGTAGGAGAACGCCAGGTGAGAGAGAAACATTTTCTTTTCAAGAAAATATTTCGAACTGAGTTATTCAAAATCATGAGAAAGTGAATAAATCTTCCAAGGTGGAGAGATATCAAAAGTTCAAGAGGAAGAACGACCATGATCGTTGGATCATAGGGAAGAAGATCGACAATTGTCGGATAAGAAGGAGGTGCACAAATTTTAGCACTTCACGTACAGAAGAGAGATAAGATATCATATTTGAAACTTGATATTCCTGGAGTCTGGAACCCCAAAATAGAATCTTGACCACCGGAGCAGTGGGATAGATCTAAATTGCCAGATCACTGGAGTCGAAGACCAAGCGTCGGATCGCTAGGAGGAATCAAAACTATTGGTTGTTGTAAGCTTAGAAGGGAGAGCGATTTGAAACTTGAGATTCCTGAATTCTGGAGCCCCAGAACATCGAAGTGGAATCTCAATCGTCTGATTGATCAAGCGTGAGATGTTAGATTTGGAAGCACGTGGACCAACAATCGTTGGATCTGGAAGAACTGCACGAGTTTTAGTCCATTAGAGAGCATAGGAGGAGAGCTAAATTGCTAAGTAACGAGGTCCCAAAATCATTGGGATTGTACATCGTCAGAAAATAGGTTGGAGCCGATCAATATTTCCCTGACCCGCAGGAGGGAAAATTCAAAGAGAAAATTTGTGAAAACTCGCAAAACACAAACTCGCTAAAAGATCCCAACCCTTGATCAAGGAGAGATCTGGACCTTTTATCGTCCAAGGAGAATTTCAGAGTTTTAGGATATCAAGGATCGGGAGCAGGGAGACGAGCGATATTCTGACTTTGCGAAATGCGAAGTCCCAAAAAAAGAAGGAATAGATCTGAGTTGTCAGATCACAAGAGAGACGTGACCGTTGGTTTGTTGCTCCGAAATATTGACATTTTGGGAGTAAGAGAGTCAAGGTTGGCTCATACATAGAAGTCTCAAAATCGTGAAACATGACACTTCATTTTTGGTTAAGTATGTGGTCATGGTCAGTGGTCACATGGACGGGAGCTAAGGGAGAATATAGCAAGTTCTAGGCCCATTTTGGGATTTCAGAAATCATGAGGATTGGTTTTGTCTCACATGTAAAACCTCGACATGAGAAGTCTTGAAACGTCTTTTGTGTAGGCATGCGGTCAAAGCCCGTGGTCGTGTGGATGTGAGGCTCGCACTTGGTGTTTAGTCACGTAGGGCTAGTTTCATAAAAGGACCTATGGATTTGTTCATGAGATTCCAATAGGGAATCGAAGAGCTTCTCCAGCTTGTATATTTGAACGATCCAATGACGGGGAGGTCAGCGAACCCTGCCAAGGTAGGGGGTCTGCATCACAGGTCTGGTGTGTGACTAATTTTGGCCATTTTTCAATAGACTTGGAAGTCTTCAGCTGACACATTTGTGACTAAAGGGGAAACCTCTTTCCTTTCTCTCTTTTCTCTTTGTATTTGAGGTGTGTTCATATGTGAAGCAGTGATAAGGGGATGTTGTTCTTCTTTTTCCAACAATGTGTTTTATTTCCATTTTGTTTGGTTCATATACTTCTCCATGCCTAACTTCCATATGTGAGCATAATGAGTGCTCCTTTGTTTGACTCCGATCTTTGAGATGACACAAATGGGTCATAATTCCATGTGAAACTTTGAGTGAAACTCTGTGTGAAACTTTGAGTGAAACTCTAAGTGAAACTCATCTGTTTCAAGAGGTTGTCTTCCTCTTCTCCTGCATCTCTGTTGTTGCATATGAAAGGGATAATTTGGGTCTTGATTATGAATTTTTGTTTATTCTTGACTGAAATGAAATGGATATCATCAAGGTTCACCATCTACCTAATGTATTCTAGTGCAAAGACCCTGACAAGGATATATTTTGGCAGTCTATATGGTGGAAACTCATATCCATACACTCTTATTTGAGTGTGGTTTTGATATAAGTACCAATATCTTGTTTTGGATAGATTAGAGAGGTGAAGGATTCTTTGAACTTCTTCATTGATCCTTGGCTCTATTTTGCTACTTAGCATGCAAACCACTAGGTGATAAAAATGGTCAATGAAATCCTTGAAGCTAAATTTAGTTGAGTTTTTCCTCACTAGTGAGGCCTATGAGGTCACTGACTGTGGGTTTCCTTCCTGATCCAATTTATGAAAATCACATGGAAACATGTCTAACTGAAAAATGAAGAATAAATACACCAACACTGACGAATATCTGAACATTCCTTTTGTTGAAAACCTAAAAAGATGATCATGTATGTTATCAGCCAAAAATTGTCTGAAATCAAATTGAACTATGGCTTTTTCTGATGTGGAAAAAATGGACAAAAAAACTAAGATAGGTTCATCAACCCATTCATATGAGAAGTATCCTAATAGGTAAAAAAGAATGGAAATAATTTGGGTTTCCCTAACAGATAAAATGGAGGATGGATAGGGAGGATGTTTCTTGGGAAATTGAGCATCTTCTGACAGAAAGATCTCAAAAATATGGGCTCTTTGGGGAAAGGAGAGATTTTGGTACATGTCATTCAGGGACTCGATGGAAAATGTGATTGTAGGGTTTCTTCTTTGGATATGTAGCATCTGATTAATGGAATTGGGGGTAATGGTGAATAGGGTTTCACCAAAAGAGGAAACTATGGCCCTTTGGCCGAGAAGATAATGGGCTTGGAATTTCAAAGTGAATTCAGGGAAGTGGAAGGTATGAGGGAACATGTACAGAGGAAAATTGGACTCCCAAGGTCATATTTCGCCTCTCTAATCCAGTAAGATATCCTGTAGCCAGAAGTGTAATTCGAAGAAGTTGAATTCACACTTCATCTTTGTAATCTTGTAATCCTTATCTGCCAGGGGGATGTGATCCAGGTTGATAGGAGGGGGAAGAATTGGATCCTCATACGTCTCAGCGGATTTGTCTTTGGGGGCCATGACTAACATAATTTTAAGGTGGATTAATGGTGGACTGTAATTGACTAGGTTAATTTCACCTATTGACAGTGAACCTTTGTGGCAGTTGGCCTGAAAGTTGGCTTTGGTGCGATGTCCACATTGTATGCATTGACAAATAATGTCACAATGGTGAATAAATGGGGGTTTATAGTGCAATGGAGGTCTTTTTTATGGCATGGGGTGACGACAAGGCGATTAATGGTCACGAGGAGGGCATTGATTAACTAACGGGTAAGTGGGGTGTGACATGCGACAAGTGATAGTGGGGTATGGTGGCAGAGTGAGGTGGGTGGTATTGGGTGGTGGTTTGGCAGGATTCCGTATGGGGGGTAGGTGGTAAGTGGATTTGAGTGGGGGCGCATCCAAAATTCTGAGAGAGTGACATGTAAGTTGGCGCCAACATGGGGGAAACCGCTTTTTCGGACGCCCCTTCCCCCACTATTAAAGGAAGAAAGGTCGCGTGGGGGGGGGGGGGGTGTTTGGAATTATGAGAGAGGGACATGTATGTTGGGGATAGCATGGGGGAAACCTCTTTTTCGGAACCCCCCCCACCATTAAAGGTAGAAAGGTCGGGGGGGGGTACAAAATACTCTGAGGACCGTCGATATGGGAACTGCTAGATGTTGTTGATGAAACTTGTGCATCCTTTAGTCGCTACGTGACAAAAAGTCTTATCCATTAGAAAAATTAGGATAAAATCATACAATGGGTAGCGCTAAGCTTACCCTTTTCCACTTTTACACCATGGTCATATTTCATAAGGTAAAAATCTCCAAATTTAATCAAACAAAGGGTATTTTAATAATCCCTTTTCAACTTTTATTGAAATAAACATTAATAACCTGAATCCTAACCTAATAAACTAACCTATTAATATAGCTTAGACTTTTGGATTAATTATTACTCTAAACTAGCTAATTTGGCCAAGATTAAACTGTTCAACCAAATTTATTCACTAACCTATCAACATAAATTTAAAAAGTTTGATCATGATTATAGATTATGAGTCAAATCAAATTTATTTTTCATGGGGTTTTATATCTTCTCTTCTTTTTCTGTACTTTATTATTTTTATACGCTCTTTTCATTTTTCTATTTTTATCCTTTTCTTTTTCTTTTTCTTTTCTTTTGTTTTTGTTCTTCTTTTTGTAAATCATTTGTAGAATAAAATTTTATTTACTTCAAATTATGACTAGAGGAAGAAGTTATAATCACCAGGTGATACTATGAAATATAGGGTTATAACATGTGCAATAGTTAATCATTGTTTTGATTTTTCAAAACTTTCTTGACACTTTTTTGTCCATTTAAAAGCGTTCCCTTTTTCTGTAAAAAAGTAATGGGGTAAGCCAATTTTGAAAACTATTCAATTAATCTTCAATAATAACCTGTAATGCCAATAAAATATCTGATATCCGAAACATCTTTCTAAAATGGCCAATCCCGAATGGATTTGAACTTTTCAGGGTCGACAACAATTCCATCTACATAAATCGCATGTCGTAAGTATTGTACCTTACTCTGATAAAATTTGCACTTCCTATATTTTGCATACAACTGATGCTCCCTTAAGATTTGCAGAACCAAATCTAGATGTTCTTTATGTTCCTCCTTTGTTTTAGAACAAATGAAGATATCATCAATAAACACTATCACAAACTTGTCCAAGTATTTTCTTAACACATTGTTCATAAGGCACATAAACGTTGCTGGAGAATTTGTAAGCCTAAAGGGTACCACTATGAATTCATAGTGTCCATACTTGGTTCTAAAAGTCGTTTTATGTATGTCTTCATATTTTATTCTGATCTGGTGATAACTTGATCTTAAATCTATTTTAGAGAATATTTTATCCTCTCCAACCTGATCAAACAAATCGTCAATACGAGGTAAAGGGTATGTATTTTTAATTTTCATTTTTCTCAATTGTTGATAGTCAATGCATAATCTAAAAGTTCCATCCTTTTTTTAAACAAATAGAACTCATACACCCCATGGAGAGACACTCGGTCCGATATACTATTTGTCCAAAATCTCTTGAAGTTGTCTTTTCAACTTAGTCCATTTAGGAACACATCCTATATGGTGCTTTGGAAACTGGTGTTGATCCTGGTACCAAATCTATTGTGTAATTTATATCCCTTTTAGAAGGTAGTCCTAAAATTTCTTCTAGAAACACATTATAAATTTACTTAATATAGGATCATTAGTTAGTAAACGATCAAACCTCGTTTCTAAACTTTCATTTATGTGTACAACATATATTTCACAACCCTTTATTTCATTTCATTTCAATTGTAAAGAATAAATCTGCCTCACTGACACACTATGAGGTATTCCCTTAATGGTTCTATTATGTCCTAGCTCATCCATGCAATCAAAAGTTTTATTTTTAAAATTAACTACAACTGCATAATTTTCAAGCCAATTCATAGCTATGAGTATATCATACCACCCCAAAGGTAATATATTCAAATCCACACTTGTTTCCATTCCATCTAGTGTTAGCAAGCAATATTCAACCAATTTAACTACTTTTCGTTTAGTACTAGTGTCTACTTGTACTAACCAAGACTTATTATGTTTTACTTTGTTCAATTTTTAGTTATCTACAATCATAGGAGAAACATAGCTTAAACTTGCACCAGGGTCAATTAAAATAGAGACATAAATTTTATTTATCTTACCTTCAACTTCTACCATGGAAGACTGATGGTCAGCTAGATGATTTTCCAAGGCCGCATTAATATTGTGATTGCATCTTGACATATCATTAACTATTTCTACCTCCTAAAAATTATGCACTACCAAATTTATGCTCTTATTCAAAGGAAAATCTATACACATGTGAGGTTACTTGCAACCCCAACATTGCAATGATGATCTGGCTAGTTTGTTCACCGAATCTGTTGATCTACTACTATTCTGAACTGATACACTTTGACGATGTCCACTAAACCTGTTATGTTTGACTGGTGCATTGTGGGATGCATGGTCTGGGTACTTAAATTGTTTCTTTCTGTGATCAAACTTGCTATTTCTACTCTTATCTTGCCATGTTTTTGTATGTTCAAACTTTTGTTTAAATTGTATATAACACAATTTATCATGTCTTATTACTTCTTCCATTGTTTTAGGATTAAGGAACTCAATTTTATCCTTATATGATTGAGGCAATAAACTCATGAACCATTGTACCTTGGTTTTCTCTTCTCTCAAGTAAGGTACGCACCTCATCAAATTCACAATTTTGGTAACAAAATATTCATTTGTCATTTGTCCTAGCTTAAGGTCATGAAACTCCTTATCATTTTCATCAAAATACCTTTCAGTTAAGTACTTCTATTTAAAATGTTTCTTAAATATTTTCCAAGTGAGTTTGATGCTTCTAATTTTGTTTACAGTTTTCATTTCTTGCCACCAAATAGCAACTTTTCCATTCAACTGATATATTTCCAATCTAGCCCTTAAGTTCCCAGAATAATTATAAATTTGGAAATATTTTCCCATGTTTAGGAGCCAAGCTTCTACTCCTTCTTCCATTTCCCCATCAAAACAGGGTGGTCTAATTTTTTTAAATTCAACAGTCAATTTAGTTGTGTGCCTTTTCCTTTTCTTATTTTTAGGTGATCTCTTTTGTAAGGTGTTGTCTTCAGAATTGTTGTTACTATTTCCCTCAGTCATCAATGCTATTTTGTTTCGAAACCCCAGATGTTCTCTTCACTTATGAGATTCATCATTAGAGACTTCCTTCTTGGAATTACTAGAAGTTCGTCCTACATTCTTATTTTGTTTCATCTCAGTCATGTTTTTAATTAAAATTTCATCTAATTTATCTTGTTCTCTACTTGATTTTAGTAATGTTTAATTGTCGGCTTTGATACTCTGCAATTCAACCTTTATACTTCTCATGGTTTCAAGTAGCTCTAATGAATTTCTTTGAGTTTGTTTGTTGTTCAACTCTACATACATTTCAGGTCCACTTGGTGTTGTTTTTCCTGTTTCGTCAACCATGGTGTCTGTTGTTGTCTCTGTTTAGTGCACAACAAATTTTGTGTTAAGATTTTTGTTTACATAATTCAACAATAGTTTCATAAATTATTAATGCAATAGTATAAATGGATTGAGCCCATAAGGCCCTAATGTTTGGAACCTACTCTGATACCATTTATAACCTCACCTCAACTGACAATGTTTTTCTTTTTTTAAATATGACATCATCAATCATTATTTCATTATTGTTGTCATTAAGATTATTAGTTGATCCTAAGATGAACAATACTACTCTTAATATTTTATGTTCGCATAATAGATAAAAGTTCTTAAGATACAACTATGGTGGAAGTGTCTTCACACCCAAAGGTAAAGTGTATTAATTAATTTCACTTTCACTTGCTCAATAGCTTATTATCCAGAGCCTGATTGTTTATTATCCAATAGTAAAGATACAATGTTTCCAATTATCTACCTTCGTCGCGTATCACATCAACACTTTTTTTTTTTTTCAAGAAATTTTTTTCTCAAATTTATAAAGTGTATAAATTCGTTTACAAAGAGATTGCAGCGAGCTTGAAATGATGTCAAAACGCACTAGCATTTGGGACCAATACAATCAAAGACAACAAAGTTGGGTAGTAGACTAGGCTAGCAGTGCTGGAGGAAGACTGGAGCGAGACTCAAGTTTTCAATCTTTCCAATGGCTTTCCGCAAATCTACAGCAAAAGAGGGACAGTCGTCATCGTTCAAAAATATTAATGGAGGAAATGGTACTCTCTATCCCATTATCACAGTGGAAGACCAAGAGTCTCCCAACCACTTCATTTAGGTCCCTCTTAGAGAGAGCGTTCGCTTCCCTATTGTGTGATCTAGGAATGTGGTGGAAGTTGATGTCGGAGAAGTGGTCGGAAAGTTTCCTCGTTTTTTGCAACCAGCCCTCGATATGGATAGAATGGAGCTTGCACTTTTGAGTTATCTAGTTTATAATAACTCTCGAGTCACCGAGGACGAGTAAGTGGTTGATAGACCACAAGGCAGCGAGAGTGAGGGAGGCCCATAATCCCATGAGTTTGGCTTTTGTATTAGTACCCACCCCACAGTTGATGAACCACTTTGTGACCCTCGATGGGTGGTTTTTGAAGGTGCCTCCAGCCCCACAACAAAGGCCATCTGACTGTGCAGCTCCATCGAAAAAAACTAGAGTGTGACCTTCAGCCATCTCAATGTTGCAAGCTTTAGAAGGGAAGGACTGTACCAAAGAAGGTTGCCAGTTGAAGGCTTCCAGAACTCTATGAAAAACACGCAACAAGGAAGGAGGGCGATCGTCAAAAATCGCTTTGTTCCTCTCTAACCATATCTTCTAGCACACATGAACCGCCAAACACAACGGGGCCGATTTTTGTGTTGACCACGAGGAAAAACAGTCAGAGATGGAGAAGCCGCTCTAGGTAAAAGAAAGAGAATAGTGCTTGAGCAGCTGAATCCAGAGCTCTTTGGTAAAAGTATAGTGAACTAGGAGGTGGTGGATGTCCTCGGAAGCTTGGAAGCAAAGTAAGCAGATCCCTGGTCCTTCCCAGCCTTTCCGTTGAAGTGCGTCCCAAGAGAGAATTCTCTCCTTTCCATCTAGCTAGATGAAGAGTTTCAGTTTGAGGGGGACTTTCCAGTTCCAAATCTGTTGCATCCACGAAATATCAGCTTCAATGTTGAGTTGTTGCAGGAGGGAAACATAAATGTTCTTTACTGAAATGATGCCCGTGGCATCCCCCCCAGCCCATAGTAAAACATCTGGATCATCATTCAGTGAGACACTTGCACTATTGAGAGCAGAGATATAATGATTCCATTCAGTGGCACACTGTCTGCTAAGGGAAATAACTTCTCTCCCTGCCCAATCGTTCGATAGAGGGAACTCGCCTGTCGGAACCCAAACCTGTGCAAGGGATGAAATGTTTATAGACTAGAGCAACGATCTCAGCGAAGACGAGAGTAATGACTAGTCTCCCAATCCGAGAATCCTATCCCTGCCGATGAGAATCTCATAACCCATGCCAGGCTTCCACCAGAGCCAGTGGAGAATCACCGACGATGAGGCTACCAAGCCTTTCCAAAAAGAAGATGCCCTCTTCAGCTGGAAAGAGGACTTTCGTAGCCATTTGTGGAGTGGCAAAGAGCCCAAGTACTTATCTAAGATGATTTGGTGCCATATGTTGTCGTGGGTCACATCTCTCCAGAAAGAATTAGCCAGGAGGGCCAAATTGAAAGTGGAGAGATTCTTGAGATCCCAGCCCCCTGCCCTCCGGGGCTTTGACAGGTTTTTCTAGCTACAAAGATGAATACGGAGTTTGCGAGCTTGACCACTCCACAGAAAATTGAAAGATAGCCTTCTAAGAAGAATAATTATCTTATTAGGAATCCACTCCAGAGTCATCCAGTAGACAGCAAGGCTTTCCAGCACTGATTTAACCAGGATAAAACATCCACCCAAAGACAACCATTTGTTGCACCAAAATCCTATTTTTCTCTCAAAAATAGCCACTAGCCATCGCCGATCTCCAGGAGAGGAGGCTCCCAGCTTCAACTGGAAACCAAGATATTTGAAACCTTTGCTCAGGTTTATAAAGGTGTAGGGGATGGAGTCTTTAAGGAAAAAGAGTTCGGCATCAGTTAGACCCCAATAGTGGATGGAGGATTTGGGATGATTGATGGACAAACCTGAAATAGAGATGAAGAGCCGGAGCACCTCTTCAATAACTAACCATTCCTCTGGATCATCTTTTGAAAAGAGAAGAACATCGTCAACAAACATAAGATGGAATATCTTGATGAGATTAGATACCTTTATGCCAGAAATGTGGTGCTCGAAAAAATTGTATATTATCACATCAACACTTACATCTGCATATTATTTGTTTTCCTATTATATCGGTCATGTTAGTCTTACAATACCCACTCGTCAATTTTTATTGGTATCTTTAACTATGGACAACCCATAAATTACCTATTCTAAGGTTGGAACCCTTATCCCAAGTGTAAGAACACATATCTCTCTACCAAAACGTTAGTCCTAGTTCACCATGACCCTCTCATAAATTTCTTGACAAAACTTTAATATATATATATATATATATATATTTCATATTTAATCCTTTCGTAAAATGACACCAATGTATCAAGTATTACGTTCAATTGTCCAAATCCAAACTATATGATCATAAGGTATGGCGCATTGGCCTTCGTTGGTGTGACAAATCAATAAATATATTTTCACTCCACACATTCATGGTTACCTTCCACTATTGGTTCATTTTTCGAATGGCACCAAAACCACATGATTGTTATGTTTACGGGTTATCGTACCAACCCAATACTTCTCCACCTATTCAATATATTATTGTAACAATATAGAATAATATTCAACTATAATCTTAAATATTTGGTTAATAGTTCTAAATAAATAAAATAATAAAAGTAGATACACATATTTGAAGCCACAAAAATTTATTGAGACAAACTGAGGAGAGATTCCAGTTCCTCCCATCATTATACTAGAGTAGCTATAGTCTATTATATCTAGTCACCCGCGAGCCAAATACTTTATTCCATGGGAAAAATGAAAATATCAAGAACCTTCTCCAGGTAATTTTCCAGAACTTGTCTCTTTCTTAGAACCACCAAGACCTAACTCTGCACAAGTACTCAACAACTTCTTGTTTACATCATACTTGTTTCTTTTCTCTTGTTTTAACAAGCTGAGAATAATAGACATCCTAGGTCTTTTTCTTTCTTTTTCCAGTTAACCTTCTCCCTAATTCTTGGGAGTCTTGGTCTAACTATTTGCTAGCTTGTTTCCTAACCTCATGGACAAAAATCACTTTTACCCTGGTGGTTTCTATCCTCCTTTCACTTTTCCCATGTAATAAAGTCTTTCTCTTTTTATATATGGGTTCTCTCATTAATTTATGTCAAGTATTTTAAATAAAATAAAATTTAAAAATAATATTTACATAAATGCTTTTCACCAATTAATTATGGTGATAAAAAATTTTAATCAAAAATTTTCCCGAATTCATAAGTAAATAATAACAACCAAATAACTTTACTCAAATATTTAATGTGGAGGAATGTTATAATTATTCTCCTATATAGGAATCTATCCTTGGAAAATTTACAACAGTTTTGAGGTATATTTGCAAGGATTTAAGAGTAGATGTGACACATGTAATATTGTAGTTTTCTTCGGGCCTACGACCATTTTAAAATTTCGTATATAAATCCTTCTTTTTCCTCGGAACAACCTTCTTTTTAATAAAAAAAATCTAACCATTTTCGTAAAAAAAACATTTATCAAGAATTTATACTCTTATAACTTGATTTATGTTTTATTTCCTAAAATATAATGCATGATATATTTGTATTTTTTTTTTTCTGAGAAGGTGCGAAGGTACTCTTATAACTTGATTTATGTTGTATTTCCTAAAATAAAATGTATGATATATTTGTATTTTTTTTTTCTAAGAAGGTGTGAGAGGGGAAATCTATAACCATAAAAGGACGATAGCTCATACTTATGAATAAATCCTTGAAACCATGACCAATAATAAAGTAGAAACATACGCTCTTTTACAAGGACTCAAATTCTTAACCTCTTTGTAGATTAGAAAACTCACAGTGTCGATAGACTCTCGTCTAATTATAAAGCACATGAATTCTGACACCACTTCCTCAAAGTAGTGGAATGATTCCACATCATATGAGAGAAAAATATGGTAGCTGAACTAAAATCCATCTTGGCCACTAAGGAAAATGTGGGGGGATATATATCAATAACCAAAGGAATGACTATTATATACCTTAGTCTACATCATTCACAAATTGAACCTGAATCATTTCGACAAATGATGAGAGGGATGGATTACGAAAACCATGTAGAAAGGAAAGGGTGGATAATACAAACCCACCCCCGAAGCATGTTTCATTGGATACCCTCTCTTGCTAATGAATACCCTTCTCTAGTTATTAGGCGTCACTATGGGATAATGTTTCATCTTATCTTGGTTGTCGGCTTCTCCACCACCTAGCTTTTCTCGGGAACTCTACAACATGGTGTAGAATATTTATGGTGTATTGGATCTGTTCCTCCCTCTTCATCTTTTCTAACTAGAACTCCTTTGAAAAAGTATGAGATTAATTGTGCACCAAAAGATTTTTTCTTATCGATTTGTTTTTTGTTCGTAGAAATTATAATTTTGGAATATATTGCTTAGAACTGGCCAAGATTTGTTTTTCTTGCATATTCTTGGTGCAATATCTTCAATTTGGTATCCTTAGTCTATAACTCCTGGCTTAGATGATATGTAATTTTGAGAACTTCACGACACCTATCTCTCCCTTTAACGAAATGAAAGAACACTCAACGAGTTAATTACCTCATTGCGGTGTCATCTTGAAGCGTTGCACAAAATAGAATGCAACTTCAATATTAAGATTGAAATTTTCATGGGAATGTTGTTTCAATAGACAAATAATTTGGATGCATTCGAACCATTGGTTTGGGAGTTAAATTGGCAATAGGGCACATCAAAAACAGGGAAGGAAGAAGAATTACCTTTAGTCTCCTCCTTTATAGGCTCACACTGACTCAATTCCGATTGGTCACTACTTTTTAGATCATAACACAATAGAGAAAATCACACCAACCAAATTGATTAAAGGAGAACAATGATGGGGACAACACATACTTGAATAAACTCTACATATCTAAACTTTTAGTAGATGTGTTATGTATAGCTTAAATTTTGAACCTTGCACTAGTTTATCTTATGTTTGTCCCATCAACATAATATCCCTTTTAGACTCTGTTTTTATATTTGTATGGATTTATACCTCATTAATTCAGAGGAAATTTAACAGGTTCTAAGAACAACATCATCATGCAAAGATACCCATATTGTACATTTATGTTGTAATCCTCGATTTCATCCTTTTTACTTAATATAAATTTTCTAGTGTGTGTTAAAACAAATTGTCTTTCTTTTTTAAATAATTAATGTATGGGTTGATTTATGAAGGCGTGCCATATTTCTAATTGAAATTTAAAGTATAAATTTGTTATTTTACATTTTTTTGAATTGAAGTCTTAAAAAAAAATATAGTGTTTTTGTTTTGTCATAAAATATAATTTGAAGGAATTATGTTTTCCTTATTGGGACATGTGTGTCATACACCTTACACATGTGCATGAGAGCATTTGTCTCAATAAATATGAACAAATAGAAAGGTATAATTGATGACTAGTAGTAAGAAGCGAATGGTGAGCAACAACAATTGGGTAACTAATTGTTGGTGGTTTCTAGCATGTAGAGTATATGACAGATACTCATGCATGTAAGGAAACCATTTCGATTATGAAATTGTGTTCATATGTAAGGTTGACTCAAAGAACTATTAGAATTTTGTCTGGTAGTAATAGTTTCATTTGTCTAGCTAAGTACCAAACCTTTCATGCAAAACCAAAGCATATTGATATTCTTTTGACAACAAAGGGTATTCTAAGAGAGGACGGACATCGTTAGTGACCACAAACAAAAATAGATCAAGGATCAACACATTGATGTTTTTATGTGGTAAAACCTCAATGGAGAAACATCCACGGCCCCAACCAATGTGATCCCTTGAGGAAATTTATTAATGCAAAAGAAAAATATTATAGGAGAGTTTCTCATAATCAATCATTGACAAATCTCCCTCCATGCTCTTTAAATAGAGATCATGGACTAGTCAGGTGTTAATCCATGGATCAATGTAGCCAATAAAATCTAGGATAACATGAGCCATTATATCACTCTATGTCTAGAACATAGTGTGACCATTGGACTACAAATGCATACTAAAGAAACACACTAATAAATACACTTTAAGCTAATGACACATTAGACCAAGTTGATCTTAAATAACTCCTAAGTGCCTAAATATCTGAACATCCCACCTTAAGGAAAATGTGGGATAGGATTGAAGGATTCACAAAGGTGACACAATAGGAGAAGGAAGGAGGAATTAGAGACTATCCCCCCTTAATTAAAACCTCCTAAACTCCTAACATAGATTGAAGTTTGGAAAAAATCACTTCTATAAGATAGTTTTTGAATATGTCTACAAATTGATCTCCGGTAGGGAAGAATATAACTTCAATAACTTGATCATAAATGCGATTTATGATGAAGTGCATGTGTTGTTCGATGTGTTTTTCACTCTGATGTTGAAATATATTTTTGGCGAGCTTGATGGCACTTTGATTTTCGCACCAATTGATGGTCAAATATACTAACGGAATCAAAAATCTAAAAGGATCTATTGAATCCACAAGGTTTATTAAATTTCATTAACCATTGCTCGGTAATCTACTTATGTTGAAGAAAGATCAATAGAATTTTTTTTCTTACAATCCCAAGTGACAAGTCTAGAACCAAGGATGAAAACATAACCTGCAGTAGAATTTCGATCATCAGGGTCATCATCCCAATCTAAATGAGCGAAACAAACCAACAAAGAAGTCCCCCTGGACTCTAATATATCCCAAACTGAACTATACCCTAGACATATTGAAATATGATTTTAACTTCTTTGTAGTGGATTTTATTGGGTGTTTGCATATAGCGAGAAACAATACCAACATCAAAGGAAATATCAAGATGGGTATGAGTCAAATATAAGAGGATATCAACTAACTGATGGTACAAAGTGGCATCAACTTCAAGAGTAGCATAGGTGGTAGCAATTTTGACTCCATTTTGAAAGGGAAAAGGGGTTGGTTTAGAATCCTCTACGTTAAAGTAGTGAATAAGGTCACAAGAATAATTATATTGGGAAAGTAAAATTCCTTAATTAGTTTTCAATACTTGGATTTCAATGAAATAATAAAAACAACCTAAGTATGTCAGTTCACATCTAGAAAAGATGATGTCAAGAAGAAAGTTGTCCATTTTGGCATACCAAGCATGAGGAGATTGCTTAATACCATGAATAGATTTCTTAAGGTGAAAAATATGGCTAGATGAAATATGGAAATAGTCGGGATGTTGTTCCATGTGGATTTATTCTTGTAAATCCCCATGTAATTATGCAGATTTAAAATCCATCGAATGGACCTCCCATTTATGTGAGGTAGACAGGGCTAGAACAAGACATATGGAATTCATTTTAGCTATGGGGGAAAAGGTTTCATTATATTCAATGCCTTCAACTTGAGAGAACCCTTTGGATACTAAAAGGGCCTTGTGTCTTTAAACACTTCCATCTTATGCATACTTACTTATATACACCCATTTACATCTAACAATTTTTTTCCTTTTGGAGGAGGTACAATATCCCAAGTATCATTTTCTATTAAAGAGTGATACTCTTCATTAATTGTTGTTTCCAAATCTTGATGACCTGAAGCTTCTAGAAAATTTTATGGATCACAAGTCTCTCAGAATTGAGCCAAATAAGAAGAGAATGGCTAGAATTGTGAACGTTTCCAACATTGATCTAAAGGATCACCAACAATGGATCACCAATTGCTTCTCGTGTTGAAAAGACCCATCTGGGAAGTGATGGTACATATATAGGTTCATTTTCAATGGACTCATATGGAGGAATGTGAGAAGGAGGAGTCTAATTTTCATCCTCACTATCATCAATTGAACAAGAATAAACTAGAATATGAAAAACATATCGCACAAATATCGAAGATGAATTGTAGGCTAAAGATGGCACAAACATCAAATTAGGATTATAGGCCAAGAGATTTTCATCAAATTTAACATCTCTTCTAATAATAATTTCCTTGGAATGAGGTTGAAGAAGTTGGTATCCTTTGACATCTTCATAATATTCAACAAAAATTCACTTGTCACTTTTAGGTTACAATGCTTTCCTTTTCTCATTACGAATGTGAACCCATGCCACACTACAAAATACATAGAAGTGGCTTAGATATGGCTTATTGTTAGTTTATTGTTTTTCCAATGTTATATTTTTAGATCCTTTGTGTATGTGATATTTACTATGTAATTTGCAAAATTGATGGCTTCCACCCAACAATGAATACTTAATCCTCTAGATTGGATCATACAATTAGCTATTTCCTTTAATGTTTTATTATTTCTTTTAGCAACACCATTTTTCTGTGTTGTATATGGAACAAATGTTGCATCTAAATGCCCTATGGAGTACAATAACTTGTAAATTTATTGTTCACATACTCATCTCTATTATTTTTTCCTAATATTTGAAGTTGGTGTCCATCTTATTTTTCTACAAGGGCCTTGTTATTATACATAAAATTTTCACACCACCTAGTGTCATACTAAGTGTTCCACTTATGTCACTTTTTCCTTAAGTGTTGCACTTATGTACAATTTCATTACTGACTTTATTAATTCCAAAAGGACACTTTCCTAAGTGTTGCATTTATGTTTCATCATTATGACACCATGGAACAACAATTTTTCATCATCCCTAGCGATTAAGGAGAATAAAAACCCATTTTGAAGGTTGAAAACATCACTTTTCCCGTCCTTTTTTGACCTATAGTTGGAAGAGGAATGCCCCCATACAATGGATTAGGGAGAGTCCACCCCTTATGGATTCCCATTGGTATACCATGTGTAAGTTTCTAAGATGTCATATCTTCCTGTCTAGAGGAACGTCCTTCCTGTTAGGACATTTTCAACCAATTCCTCCTTTTTTTGTGGGATAGTTCTGAGGATATTTGGGTTGTTATGGTTTGAGATTAATCATAGATTTGAGTTCCTCCATTTTGGGAAATCAACTAAACTAAGGAGGAATATCCTCAAGAATTCCCTTGATTCCCTATGTTGTTTAAGCATCCCAAGATCCTATATAAAATAGGCCTCTCAAGGTTGAAGGGAGTTCATGAAAGGTATCAAACCTTTGATCTTCGACTTCAGGAGTATTCTGGCAGTGAAAATAAGGGGATGGAAAGGATAAGAATGGAGAAAAAATTGCATCACATCATGGTTTTAATATGTTCATATTTCTTATATCAATAAAGAACTTATCTTATTTCCATACATCTATCTTATCCATTCTTTCTTGAATGTGCGTACTTGTATTTCAAGTAGGATTGCTATCATCTAACATTAGGTAGTAGTGGTAGAGAGTTTTTCTATCCCTTTTGTAGGCTCATGTTCATGTTATAGGTGTGTATATGGAGTTCAAGATTTGTAACAACAAAGACATGCTACGGGAAAATGTACCATTCCCATTTCTTTTCCCTCTCTCGCTTTGCAAGTAAATAAATAGAATAGGTTGAGTTTGGAATGTTAGTGTCTATTTGTTAGAGTCATCTTAGTTGAATAAAACCCAACTAAGGAGAGATCAACATGTCCATAGGGTGATATTTCCCATAATAGTTTCAGATAGATTCTCAAGATGGGGGAAATGTAGAAAATACCCATGAGTATCCTCCCTCAAAACCTTTGGAAAAATTTGGGAAGTGGGTTAATTTTTTGAAACATTATGGCAGTTTTTTTTCGTCCTTGAACATGGAACCTATCTAAATTATGTTGTATAGTTGGGTAATCCATTTGTCTTTGAGTCATTCAAATTCCACATGTCATCACACTATTTCAACTAATTCAAATAGAACCTTTGGTTTTTGTCATGCTCTACGTGTCATATTACTCTTTTGACTCCTTCGAAGAGGACCTTTGGTTGTCATCACACTATTTTGATCATCACATTATGTTTGGATCCTTTCCTCATCGAGTCAAATGCTTCCAAGTCAATTATCATGTTGTGCAATGTTCAAGGGAAGTATCAACCTTACAACCACTCTGCAGTATTCATACCCATGTCAGTATGTCCCCGTTTGATCCATCACTACTCATCAAATACCTCATTATTCGTGTCAATATTGAGGTATTAATAATGGTCCTCCTTTAATGAGTCTATTCCTATTGATTTCATCACATTATCTAGGAATCATACTTAGAAACCAATCGGTACCTTGGAGCCTGCATGCCTCAATGGCAGGTTTCCTCTCTTTCAACAGTGGGTTTGTATCATTGACCTCTAATTGAAATATTCCATTGAGTGTTCAACTTCAGCTCATTGATTCACACTCATTGGATTGTACTAGGGTACCTTGGGAGTCATTGATATCACTATTGATTTACCTCACACTTGTTAACTATATACATTAATGATAGGTAATAAAGTGTTTTTTACCATGTTTGACGTCAAGACATCTATTCACATGGCTATAATCATACCATTTCAGGATCATGATGAAGACCCTGGGATGGACACTCATTTTGTTAAGTGTTTTTCTGAGATTTTGTTGGAGATCATTTGACACTACTATATAATTTCAAATAGATCCACATTGTATTGGTTCATGGCTATGTTGTTTTGTCATACTTTAGATCCAGTGTGTACAATCTCATGACTACAACTTGATCATGTCATGGAGATATGGATCCACGTTGTATGTTTGGTGGCCATATCCTTAGTCAGTACTTTCATGGATCCATAGTGTATTGTTCATCGACCATGATTCAAGTCATATTGTACAAAGCATGGCTATGCCTACCTTAGGATTATTTATATAAATTGTTTGATTATTGTTTGTATCTTTCGTCCAACTCTCCTATTCCAACACCCCTCACATGTGTAAAATGATTTGGCCATCAACGTTTAGCTCGTGATGAAAATGAGCCTCTCACTGTATACTCGACTTATTTTTACTTAGATCTAGTAGTGGACATGGTGATATATTTGATGTGGATATTAGAGCCTGATCTCCTTACCCCTATTGTGTACCTTGACATGTATTCATTCCATAGTGTTATTGTTTTGTCCAATGAAGATCTCCTAGAAGCCATGATCGAGGTAGGTCCCTTGACATGTATTCCTTCCAGAGCATTGTCCACCTGGAAGCCATGATAGAGGTAGGTCCATTGACATGTATTCCTTCCATAGAATTTTCCACTTGGAAGCAATGATCAAGCATAGGTTGTGAGAATATTTCCCATTTTTCTTTCAAGATCATTAAAAAATGAAACAAATGTTTGGGGATTGAACCCAAAGGTAACGAGCATATTTATTTTCTTGTGTCAATCTTGTTAAAAAATGAAACATATCCTTATGAGGATAGTTTTTTTCTTGTGTCAATATCGCTAAAAAATGAAACATCGGCCTCTTCCATTGAGTCGAGTATTTCATTAGAACTCATAAATAAACCTTCATTTCATATATCTGGGTCATTTGATCTTCTTTCTTCCTCCCTCTTTGGTGAACATTTTTCTATTAGTAACCAAGAGTCTATTCCGATATAGAAATTGGTGATAGGAGAAGAGTCAGTGAATGAAATGAATCTTGGGGGGCATGTCTCCAGCCTTTGGTTACCATCCTAGAGTTAATTCATTATATTCTCAAGATGGGAGAAAATTACCAACCACCCATGGGTATCCTCCCTCGAAACCTTTGGAAAAATTTGGGAAGTGGGTCAAATTTTTGAAACGTTATGCCAATTGTTTGTCGTCCTTGAACATGGCACCTTTCTACATTATGTTGTACATTTGGGTAATCTATTTTTCTCTGCGTCATTCGAATTCCATGTGTCTTCATACTATTTCAACTCATTCGAAGATAACATTTGTTTTCCATCACGCTCTATGCATCATCACACTATTTCAACTTCTTTGAAGAGAACCATTGGTTGTTGTCACACTTTGGTGATCATCACATTAGGTTTGGATCCTTTCCTTTTCGATTCAAATGTTGCCAATTCAATTGTCGTGTCATGCAATGTTAAAGGAAAGTATCAACCTCACAACCACTCTGCAGTATTCATACCCGTGTCAGTCTGTCCCTATTTGATCCATCACTATTCATCACTATACTACATTTTTTTCATGTTGATGATGAGGGATACATCATGGCCCTCCTTTGATGAGTCTATTCATATTTACTTTATCACATTATATAGGAATCATACTTAGAAACAAATTAGTAGGTCTTGGAGCCTGCATTCCTCAATGGTAGGTTTCCTTGTTTTCGACAGTGGGTTTGTATCATTGACATTTGATCGAAAGATCCCATAGAGTGTTCGACTTCGTCTCATTTATTCACACCCATTGGATTGTACTAGGGTACCTTGGGAGTCATTGACATGATTGATGATTTCCCTCGCACTTGTTAATGGTATACATTAATGATCGGTAATCAAGTGGTTTCTACCATGTTCAACATCAAGGCATCTATTCACATGGCTAGAATCATACCATTAAGGGATCAGGATGAAGATCCTGGGTTGGGCACTCATTATTTTATGTGATTTTCCCAGGTTGGATTGGATATCATTTGACACTACTGTATATACTGTCACATAGATCCACATTGTATTGGCCTGTGGCTATGTTGTTTTGTCATATTGTAGATCCAATGTGTACAATATCGTGGCTACAAATTGATCACTTCATGAAGATATGGATCCATATTGTATGTTTGGTGGCCATATCCTTAGTCAGTACTTTCATGGATGCACAATGTATTGGTTGGCGACCATGCTTTGATTCATCTTATACTGAGCATGGGTATGTCTACGTTAGGATGATATATCTATCTATCTATCTATCTATCTATCTATCTATATATATATTGTTTTATGTTTTCTTACAACTTCATTCCATCCCTCCTATTCCAATATGCCTCGCATGTGTAAAAATTTTTGGCCATCAACCTTTCTTTTGACCTCAGATTTTAGGAGGAAATATGTTATACATAAAATTTGCACACTACCTAGTGTCGTACTAAATGTCGCACTTATGTCACTTTTTTATTAAGTGTCTCACTTATGTACAATTTTGTTGTTGAGTGTTTTAATTAAAAAACTTCACTTTCCCAAGTGTCATATTTATGTTTAATCACTCTGACACCATGGAACAACATTTTGTCATCCCTATCCATTAAGGAAAAGAAAAACTCATTTTGAAGGTCGAAAACATCTATTTTTCCCTTGATTTTTGGCCTAGTTGAAAGAGGGATGCCCCCATAGCATGGATTAGGGAGCGTCCCCCCCTTAGGGATTCCTGTTGGTATACCATTTGGGTTTACAAGATGCATTGTCTTCCACTCTAGAGGAGCATCTTTCCCGTTAGGAAATTTTTAACCAATTTCTCCTTTTTCTATGGGATAGTTCTGAGGATATTTGGGTTGTTATGGTTTGAGATTACTCATGGATTTGAGTTCATTTTGGGAAAACAATTCTAGCCTAAAGAGGAATATTCTCAACCATTCCCTTGATTTGGTATGTTGGTTAAGCCTCCCAAGCTCCTATATAAACTAGGTCTCTCAAGGTTAAAGGGAGTTCATGAAAGGTATTTGTTGAACACACCGCCCACACTAAGAGGGGGGGATGAATTAGTGTGTGGAATTTTCTAACTTTTCTTCTTGCAAGTTAGAAGTTAAAATATAATTGTACAAATTAAGAACAATTAAATCATAATCACAATGAACAAGAGATACCAGATGTTCGTATAAGATTTTGTATAATGTATATGTATATATGTGACTATAGTAATAAGGATTTTCCTAGCACCAACTATTTTTTATCAGCACCAACTGAAGTAAGGAGCACCAACTCTCAAGAGAGCACCAACTCCGAAGAAAGACCCAGCTTGCTGATAAAACATAGTCTATCCAACTAGAGTTCATATAGTAATTCAACTATAGTAGCATTGATCCATTATTGACTCAAATATATTTCATGATCAGAGGTATACCATCAACACTCATCACCGCACTTCATATTCTCTCTAAAATTAGCTCCTTCTTCACTTCTTCTTTCCTCTAATATTTGCACCTTCTTCACTTCTTCTTCTCTTTGATATTCGCACAGACCTCAAGTTCGTATCCCCTTTATTTTTCTCCGCAGGTCGCTCTTTCTCAACGAGCCAATCTTTTTCACAAGCCCGTCTTCTTCCCCAAGAACACATCCAGTAAACCAATCATGGTTTTATTTATACTCGCTTATGCTAAAAAATTGTTTACGTTATTGGGCCAACTTGTGCAACAAGTTATAACTAACTTGTCCATTTACAACAACTTTGGGACCACCAAAGATCATCGTTTCGGGTCTTCAACTTTAAACCTAGAATCCCCTTTACTTTCATAAATCGATCACAGGTATGGATCAATTTCCTTCGTCTCTATGATAACAAAAATCAACGCTTCCTTCAAACCATGTTCATATGATCATAGCCGTAGAACCACATGCTTCTCAATTTAAGTGACGCATTACATTCTTCCTTTTAAATCTCTTTACCATATGACCAACGAGGATGACCTCATGTGACCACGCGATTGTGGGTGTGACCAAAGGTGGTGTGAAATCAAACTACATTTTGCCCCACAATTTACCTCATGCCTCCACATGTCCATTCTTCAAAACCATGGTTTCTATTGCGGCCTGCCCTCAACTTATTAAAGTTTTTTCACCTTAAATCCCCGCAATGTGACGGGATTGTCAATCTCACGATATTGATGGTGATCCTAGAATGGCAGTTCAGATTTGTTCTTTCAAGCTCTACGGATTAGATCTAGCCTTCCTAAATCAACAACTATGATTTATTTCGTGATCCGGGATTCGGGAGTTTCAACTCTGAAACCCTTCTTTCCTCCAAACATCAATCTTCCAGAGTCGATGATATATAGACACCTATCCTTCTCAATCAACAACTATATAACCGATCCTATGTTCCCTTTCTCGATAAACGGTCAAGATCTCCTTCGAGTCTCTGGACTTTGGAGATTTCAAATATCAACTTTATCTCTATCACCTTTTTCCCTGAGTTAACAATCCACTGATGTGTGTCCCTTTCAAATCAATGACTGGGATCCTTTTGCATCTCTAGACTTTAGAATTCTCAAGTCTCAACTTTTAGTATAGTATGATCAACGGTTGAGAATACTCCCGAAGTGATCTTCAAATCAAACGACTTATGTCCACTTTGGGAATTCAATGTTTGAGAGTTCGGGAATTTAGGCTAATCGCTACTTCATTCTCCTCTTGAGTGATCACCTACTGAATAAGTCATTAGTGGTGGAGACCGCTTGCTGTCGGTTAATACTTCTACTTACACTATCCTTCCATTTTAGTAGATCAATGGATGAGAATTCTCCCGAGGTGATCTTCAGATCGGATGAATCGTGTCCACTTCGGGACTTCGGGAGAGTGATGGTGGTAAAAATCCCGAACTAAAATCCCTGGAGTGATGTAACTTACTTACGTCAGTTGATGATGTGTCATGAGCCGAGTAGTTTCCATGTGTCAATCAGATTCGGAATTTGCACATACCTAAAATGTTGATTCAACTTGAAACTTGTCAATGTTTGATTGTGCCATGTGTCCTTGCTAACATGGATATCCTCATGTGGCACATGTTCTTCTCCTAGATTTAAATGTTTTCCTAACTCCCGAAATGTATCTTAGATTGATGGCTGAGAGTGACTTTGGAACTTCATCCTTCGGAACTTCGGGACTTTTGACATTTGTTGGCGATGAAACTCCCGAAGTAAATCTCCCGGAGTGACGTAACTTACTGATGTCATGTGTTGACATGGCATGACCTGATTTCCCCCTGACACTTTTCATCATTTGATTATGCCATGTGTATTTGCTGACGTGGTATTCCACATGTCCTTGATGACTTGGTTTACTAACTTGGTCTCCCATATGTCCATGCTGATGTGATCTACTGACATAGATCTCCCTGAGGTGTAACTTCCTCATAAATTTTAACCCCAACTAAATGATGTTCATTTGATCTTGATCTTAGATCGATGACTCGATCTGTCTGTGATGTTATTTTTCCTTGGATTAAATCCAACGACTCTTCTTCTATATTATCTTGTCCTTCCACTTTAGAATGATTTGACGGCTGACGAAAATTCACATAATTGAGATCTTAGATATTTTACCTCGCTTATCCTATCCTTCCACTCAAAAATGATCCAATGGTCATGAAGACTCTTTGAAGAAGATCTATGATCAAGGATGATTGTGGAAACACAACTTGCGAGTGATTTAAATCATCACCCAAACTTCGTAATTTGAATTTGTGTGAAGTTGGTGAGTCAACCAAAATTATCGATCTTCGAGGCTATAAGATCTGACAGTCCTGACTAATTATGGGATTGGAACTGGTGAGTCATTTAATTCTCCTTTCACTGTCCACAATTCATTCCTACCATTGATCTAGCTTTCAGATACGACAGTCACAATCCTCCAATGGTCCTCAAGCCCATGGTCACTCATATGATCGACGTCCATAATATGAGACAATCAACACGGTCAATTTATTGATCAAACGGTTGCTAAGGCTTCTGACCCTGAGCTTACGCTTTTCCTTTTGATATTTGATCTCTGCATACTGTTCACTCCTCTTGCTAAGATTACACTTCCTTCCGAGCTTTGATCTCTGCTTACCGTTCACTCCTCCTCCTGAGCTTGCACTTTTGATCTCTGCATACTCTTTGACATTTTTTGCTAATTGATATACTTTTGACATCAATGAAAATTTCATCTATGATAAATCACAATAATAATTCATCATAACAACAAATCATCACATCATAATGACATCAACTATTGACATCAATGACAATATGTCCAACAATATCCCCCTTTGTCATTGAGGGAAACCCACTAACTTCATATACAAAACTCCCCATGTGATGATGCTTTTCTCTTATGAAGTTTCTCTCCCCCTTTGAAATCAATGGAAAAGGGTTTCTCCTACTATGGTAAATCTCTGTATTTTATTGACCAGAATTTGAACTTGGCTAACTCTTCCTACAATCATCCTTTTCTTTTCAAGACTGAATGACTCCCCCTGTCACTAAAATGGTATCTCTTTCTGACAATGTCTCTCCTCTTGTGATCTCTACAGGATGTCATGTACATCATTTTGTACATCAAAAGGATTCTTTTGTGGATGTTGTTTTCCTACTGGAACACAATGCAATTGTAGCTCATATTTTTCAAACAAGTCTTGCATTTTCCCATTGATTCTCATCGATCTCTAACCGGATGTATCCATCTTTATCCAAGATGCTTCTTTACTATAAATTTCTCTAAATTCGTCTGAGAAAGTTTATACTATGCTTGTCACATGAATGACATTATTTTTGTAACAATCAACTTCACTCATGTTCACTTGTTCGTTCTTTTCTATCCACATCTGTGAGTGTCCTAGTTTCTTAAACTTTGTTCTCTGATCTTCTATTACTGCAACTTCATTTTCTTCCATGTTCCATTTACTCCTTTTCTCGTACTCTTATTCACTTGTTTAGTCTTTGCTATCCACATCTGTGAGTGTCCTGTTTCCTTGAACTTTGTTCTCTGATCTTATATTATTGCAACTTAATTTTTCTTCCATGTTTCGTTTACTCCTTTTGTCGTACTGTATGAAGAATTTCTCATTGACTCTTTTCTTGAGTTCCAATAGTTATGGGCTTTGTGGCCATATCCACCACAACTATAGAATCTCATAGTGTAACAATGTGTAGTAATATGTCCAACATGATTGCAGTTCAAACATCTTATACTATTGTTGAACCTACCAACTTGTTTTCTTCCATGATGCCTAAAATCCAAGGCTTTGTGACCATATTCATTACAAGAAAAAAAATAACCGTTAAAAACACTCTCCTACCTTCTTTGATTCATCCATGAAGGTGTCTCTCTTCTAAACTTTCTTTGAGGTGTATGAGTAGCTTCTGGATGTCTTCCTTGATCTGATCTTCTAAGTTTTGTAGTGTTTCTTTCATTTCTTGAACATGAAGAACCTGAGTCATATCTACTTTCACTTTTTACAAATGAAGGAGTTGTGTCATACATGTCTTCATCCTTTACAAATAAAGGACCTGGATTAGGTTTCTTAGGAGTATTGATTTCTTCTTTGTTGTATCCAAGACCATATTTGTCATTTGGTGATCTATGATTATCCAAGATCTTATCCAGGGTCATGGAGTCATTCAAGAGCTTGATTTGTGTGTTAGACTTCTCAACCTTCTTTCTAAGATTCACAACTTCTTCTCCCATCTTATGACACGATTCTTCCTTTTTGTTCAAATGGTTCCTCACTACCTCCTCCCTTGTTTTGGCTTCTCCAGGTTGGATTTTAATATTGACATAGCTTTCCCTTAGTTATTTTAGTTCTGCAAGGTTTTTTCTTGGTTCTTCATCTTCCTTCTTTTCTTCTTTTTCTTGACTGATTTCATTTTTCAGTCTCTCGATCTCCTATTCCTTTTCTTTTGTTAGATTAATAACTTATTTTTTCAATCTTTTGATCTCTTCTTCTTTGTTTTCTAACTAAATATTTTGCTCAGATATTATTTCTTCATTGTCTTTGAGATTTTCTTTTATTTCCAAGATATGCTTTTGATTGCTAGGCTCATCACCTTCCTTCTTCTTTTTTTTTACTTGACTAATTTCTTTCTTCATCTTATCAATCCCCTCTTCTTTTTATTCTAACTGATTATCCTGCTCATATATTATCTTTTCATTTTCCTTGAGCATTTCCTTTATTTCCAAGATATTCTTTTGACTCTTTTCAAGAAATTCTTTAGTGTAGTCATGAAGATAGCTATAGTCTGAATCATTATGGTCATAGTAGTATTCAGAGAGACTCCAATCAACCTTTTGTTTGGCCTTTAATAGTTCTTCTTCTACTTCTTCCATGGGATAAATGATAACAAAAAATTCTTTTATTGTATTTGAGTCTTCTTCTTTACTTGTAGGGGAGGATTCAATATCAACATTATTGCAATCGAAATATTGTGGAGAGTCTTTACCTTTATTGATGGTCGAGTCTTCATATTCATCCTTGATAGGAATGTCTTTTGTGTCTTCACTTTTGATTTGATACATATTTTTTGACTTCAACCATAATTCCTTGGCGAATGTGCATAGTCCTATGCTTGCATTAACTGTATATGATAATCCATTGAGAAGAATCTTCAATGCCACTTCATTGTTCTTCATTTCTCTTCTTTGGACTCTAATATTGGATAGATTCTTTGATGTAGTTAAATCCCACGGATTTCTTACTACTGAATTCCAAAATTCAGGTCATTTTGACTTCAAATACTGTTTCATATTTTCTCAACATGAGGAATAATCTGTTCCATCAAATAAGGGAGCTTCAACTACGGAGAGAGCCACACATCCACCCATTTCTTCATAATCTACCTTCTAGTGTTTAAACTGTGCTGAAATAACCCTCTCTGATACCAATTGTTGAACACAGCACCCACACTAAGAGGGGGGTGAACTACTGTGTGGACTTTTCTAATTTTTCTTCTTGCAAGTTAGCAGTTAAAACATAATTGTAAAAATTAAGAACAATTAAATCATAATCACAATGGACAAGAGATACCCGATGTTTATATAAGCTTTTTTATAACGTATATGTATATATATGACTATAGTAATAAGGGTTTTCCCAAAACCAACTATTTTTTATCAACACCAACTGAAGTAAGGAGCACCAACTCCTAGGAGAGAACCAACTCTCAAGCAAGACCCATCTTGCTCATAGAACACAGTCTATCCAACTAGAGTTCATATAGTAATTCAACTCTAGTAGCAGTGATCCATTATTGAATCAACTCTATTCCATGATCATAGGTATACCATCAACACTCATCACCGCACTTCATCTTCTCTCTAAAATTCATGCCTTCTTCACTTCTTCTTTCCTCTGATATTCGCCCCTTCTTCACTTCTTCTTATCTCTGATATTCGCACGAACCTCAGGTACTTATCCCCTTCATTTTTCTCCATAGGCCACTCTTTCTCAACGAGCCTATATTTTCCACAAGCCCGTCTTCTTCCCCAAGCACACATCCAGTGAACCAATCATGGTTGTATTTATACTTTCTTATGATCAAAACTTTTTTAAGTTATTGGGTTGACTTGTGAAACAAGTTATAACTAACTTGTCCATTTACAACAACTTTGGGACCACTAGAGACCATCGTTTTGGGTCTTCAACTTTAAACCTAGAATCCCCTTTTCTTTCATAAATCGATCATAGGTATGGATCGATTTCCTTTGTCTCTATGATAACATAAATCAATGCCTTCTTAAAACCATGTTCATATGATCAAAGACGTAGAACCACAGGCTTATCAATTTAAGATATGCATTACATTCTACCTTTTAAATCTCTTTACCATATGACCAACGGTGGTGACCTCATGTGACCATGCGATTGCGAGCATGGCCAAAGGTGGTTTGAAATCAAACTACATTTCACCCCGCAATTTATCTCATGCCTCCATGTGTCCTTTCTTAAAAACCATGGTCTCAATTGTGGCCCACCCTCAAATTATTAAAGTTCACGCACCTTCAATTCCTGCAATGTGATGGGACCGTCGATCTCACAATCTTGATGGTGCTCCCAGACTGACGGTTCATATTTGTTCTTTCAAGATCTGCAGATCATATCTAGCCTTCCTAAATCAACAATTGTGATTTATTTCATGATACGGGCTTCAGGAGTTTCAACTCTCAAACCCTTCTTTCCTCTATATGTCAATCTTCCAGAGTCGATGATCTGCAGACACCTGTCCTTCTCAATAAACAACTAGATCAACGGTCATGTGTGCCCTTTCTCAATCAACAATCGAGATCTCCTTCGGGTCTCCGAACTTTGGATATTTCAAATCTCAACTTTATCTCTATCACCTTTTTCCCGGAGTTGACAATCCACTGACGTGTGTCCCTTTTGGATCAATGGTTGCAATCCTTTCATGTCTCCGGACTTCAAAATTCTCAAGTATCAACTTTCATTGTAGTATGATTAATGATTTAGAATACTCCCAAAGTGATCTTCAGATCAGATGACTTATGTCCACTTCAGGACTTTAGGCTAATCACTGATTCATTCTCCTCTTGAGTGATCACCTGCTGAATAAATCATAGGCGATGGAGACTGCTTACTATCAGTTAATACTTCCACTTACAATATCCTTCCATTGTAGTAGATAAATGGATGAGAATACTCCTAAAGTGATCTTCATATTGGAAAAATCGTGTCCACTTTAGGACTTTGGAATTCAGGACTTTGGGCAAGTGCTGGTGGTAAAACTCCCAAAGTGAAACTCCTAGAGTGACGTAAATTACTTACGTCACATGATGATGTGTCATGAGCTGAGTAGCTACCACATGTTGCTCATATTTGTGATTTGCACATACCTAAAATGTCGATTCAAATTGACACTTGTCATTGTCTGATTGCACCATGTGTCCTTGCTGACGTAGTTTTGTTGATGTGGATCTCCTCATGTGGCACATGTTCTTCTCCTAGATCTAACGGTTGTCCTAAAACCTGAAATGTATCTCAAATCGATGACTGAGAGTGACTTCGGAACTTCGTCCTTTGAGACTTCAGGACTTTTGACATTTGTTGGTGGTGAAACTCCCGAAGTAAATCTCCCGAAGTGACGTAGCTTACTGATGTCAAGTGTTGAAATGGCATGACCCGATTTCCTCTTGACACTTGTCATCATTTGATTATGCCATGTCTATTTGTTAACGTGGTCTCCTGACATGGTCTGCCACATGTCCTTGTTGACATGGTCTACTAACTTGGTCTCCCATATGTCCATGCTGATGTGATCTACTGACGTAGATCTCTCTGAAGTGTAACTTCCTCACAATTTTTAACTTGAACTAAATGATGTTCTTTTGATCATGATTTTAGATTGATGGCTCGATCTGTCTGTGATGATATTTTTCCTTGGATTAAATCCAACGACTCATCTTCTAGCTTATCCTATCCTTCCACTTTAGAATGATCTGATGACTGACAGAAATTTGTATAATTGAGATCTTAGATCTTTTACCTCGCTTATCCTATCCTTTCACTCAAAAATGATCCAACGGTCTTGAAGACTCTTCGAAGTAGATCCACGATAAGGGATGATTGCAGAACCACAACTTGCGAGTGATTTAACTCATCACCTAAACTCTGCAATTTGAAGTTGTGCATTGTTGGTGAGTCAACCACAATCGTCTATATTCAAGGCTATAATATCTGACGGTACTGACTAATTGCGAGATTGGAACTAGCGAGTCATTTAATTCTCCTTTCACTCTCTGCAATTCATCCCTTCCATTGATTTGGTTTGAAGATCAGACAGTCACAATCCTCCAACAGTCCTCAAGCCCAAGGTCACTCATATGAATGATGTCCATAATATGAGATGGTCAACATGGTCAATTTATTGATCGGACAGCTGCTGAGGCTTCTCACCTTGAGCTTACGCTTTTCCTTTTGAGCTTTGATCTCTACATATTGTTCGATTCTCCTCCTGAGCTTATGCTTCCTTTCGAGATTTGATCTTTGCATACCATTCGCTCCTCCTCCTGATCTTGCGCTTTTGATCTCTGCATACTGTTTGGCATTTTCTGCTAACTGATATACTATTGACATCAATGACAATTTCATCTATGATAAATCGTAATGATAATTCATCATAACAACAAATCATCACATCATAATGACATCGACTGCTGACATCAATGACAATATGTCCAACAATATAAAACCTTTGATATCATAATTCAGGGGTATTCTGGAAGTGCACATAAGGGGATGGAAAGGAGAATAATGGAGGAAGAATTGCATCACATCATGGTTTTAAGATGTTCATGTTTCTTATACCAATACAAAACGTATCGTATTTCCATACATCTATATTATCCATTCTTTCTTGAATGTGTCTACCTGTATTTCAAATAAGATTGTTATCATCTGACATTAGGTAGTAGTGGTAGAGAGATGATATATCCATTTTGCAGGTTCGTATTCATGTTTGAGGTTTGGATTTGGAGTTCAATATTTAGAACAACAAGGACAAAATATTGGAAAATCTACCATTCAGCTTTCTTTTCCCTATCTCTCTATCTGCAAGTAAAGAAATAGAATAGGTGGAGTTTGGAATGTCACTGTATATTTTTTACAACTATCTTAGTTGAAGAAAACCCAGCGAAGGAGCTCTCAACCCATCCGTGGGGTGAGATATCCCACAACACTTGTACACCAGAAAATTGTCAAAAAATTCTCTCTTAATTTTTAAGAAGTAAACCCAAGTGCTTCTGGATAAGTCATCAATGAAATTTAAGAAATAATTGTACCCAAATAAAGAAGGAGAATAAAGTAGACCACACAAATCATTATGAAAAGTTTGTAAAGGGTTGAAGATGTGCTAAGAGGCACATTTGTAAAAATTGTCTCGATCATGTTTTCCTAGAACACAATTGACACAAGCACTATCTGTACAAGAAACAAGAGGAAGACCAATCACTATGTGTTGATTGCATAGTTTCTGCAATAAGAAATACTTTAGATGACCAAAATACCAATGCGAAAGTTTGCTCAGTCATTGCTATGAGAAAGAAAAATTGATGAAAAATATGATGACCCAAGGTTGTCAAACTTGTACAACCTGGTAATATCATCAACAATTACAATTGTTAAGACATGCATAGGATATTTTAAATCCTTGATTACAACTTGGTGAGATAAAAACTCTATGTTTTTACCTTAACCTAAATGAGTGGTCTAATACACTGATAGAGGGTTGTAGGAGAGACGTGGAACACATATTGCATCATTGAAATGACCATTATGTACATGAACTATTCAGTACCATATAAAACTATGAGATCCATCATCACCAACAAATATTTTTTTGGTGTTACATTCACTAAGAGAATAAAGGATTATTTTATCCTTAGATGTATGATAAGATGCTCTAGAATCAATAATCCACTCATAAGAAGAAGTAGAAGTTGCATTGAAGGAGAAACCAGAAGAAGAAAGTGTTTTTCCATAAGAAGAAGAATAAGAATCAATACTGATGATATGCTTCTTCATTGTTTCTTCTAAGGATTCCATCTTTTTAAGAAATTTAAACTCAACATGACCATCTTTCCCACAAAAGTTGCAATGTTTGCCAATCTTCTTACTTTTCTATTTTTCTTCATTTCACTAGCAGGAGCAGAAGCTAGCAGAGTGGGTTTGGGGACCTTCTTTTCTTGTTGTTGTGGTGAGGATGTTGCTTCTTGGGATCCTTGAATTTCTCTTTTTGTTGGGCCACTAAGGTTTTATTGGATGTACTTGCAGTTCTAATCAATCCAAGTTGCACAATATTGTCTTTGTATTGAATAAGAGAATCACAAAAAGATTCAAGAGAGGGTTCTTTATAAGCACTCCCTAGAACTTCTCTATTGGCATAAAAGGTAGATACAAAGGCACAATATGCACTACCAAGCTTAGAAAGAATAAAATATATGCATCGATCATTGTTTAGTTCTATTTTCATTCTATACATAAAATTCTAAGTACTTTGAACTTAGATAAATAATATTCAATGCAAGTAAAATCATTGGGACTTAAATTCATTAATTGGTTTTTAACCTAGTGCACTCGAATAATACTTTTTTTACCAAACACAAGTTGAATCTTTTGCTAATCTTCATCGGGTTCATCAATTCCTTGAAGGTAAAACCTTAAATCAGGAGAGATTGAAATTCTGATTAGTCCATGTGCTTGATCATTATGATTACCTAATTTTAATTTCTTTTTGGGATTAGTGGTTTCTTGTTCTTTTTCCAAGGTAATCTAGTACAATCCTTTACTTCTTAATACATCCTTCATATAGGATTTCCATGAGAAGTAGTTTGTACTGGTAAGAAAAATATCATCAAGAGAATCCATATTAAACTATGTAGAGAATATATGTTCAAAATACAAAACAAATGGCCTAGATGGAAAACTCTTCAAAAATAGGTCATTTAAAAAAATGGAATTGAAAATAGAGTCTCGATGTGAAAGTTGTGCCCTTTTGAAAAAGGCATAAATGACAACCAAAGAGCCATGTCGCAAGTAGAAGTTGGTCCACATGGTTATGATCCTCCTTATCTAATTGTTCCTATGAGCTCACTTTTACAAATAAGTTACTTACCATAGTTACCAACTTAACGAGAACTATACATAGTTCTCATTTTTCTGGGGGTCACATTTTTCACCCCGTTTTGAAAAATGGTGCTACTGGTAGCACCCCCTTCCTTTTTAGATGGTTTTTTGATATTTAAAATATATATATATATATATATATATATATA
>JZKD02S1672807.1:1466467-1481303 GCA_000966675.3 Picea glauca
AGGTGGGGAGGGTAACAATCATTTCTCTCAACCACCCAAGGGAACACCATGTCACTCAAAAGGAATTGAACATGGGTAGGGAGGGTAAAATACACACACACACACACACACACACACATTTTTACACTGTAAATTTTAATTTTTTTTTAAGTTCTTTTTTCCCCTTTTTTAATGTTTTTTTTTTCAAATTTGGGTTTGATTTAAATATTTTTAAATGTATTGTTTTTATGGAATTATGTATTATCTTGTTCTTGGAGTGCTAAACTAAGATTTAAAAAATCATCATTTAAGGGTTGATTTTATGATTTTGTTTACAGTAGTGATGATTTCATTTACCACTTTAAAGAAATGTGGATCATTTTAATACCCCAATTTTAAAATGGGTGCTACTGGTACTAGTACTTTTCAATTTGATGGTTGATTTTTAGGTTTTGGTTTTAGTGGTACCAACTTCTAAAATACGATTTTAAATTATCTATATTTTTAACATTTTGAAAAAAACATTTTGCTTCATGTAACATCATTTTTTTATTTAGGTGTTGATTTTAAGGTTTTGTTTTATCTATTGTATGAGTTTTGAATGCCATGCTTGAAAAATGTTGTAATTTTGACCCTGTTTGAAAAAATGGTGCTACGAGTAACACCACATTTTGATTTGGGGGTTGGTTTTCATGTTTTTTTATGTAAAAATATGGGTTTTTTGGGCTAGAGTTCTTGTTTTGAGGTCACAGTTCTAGTTAAGTTGGTAACTTTGTTACTTATGAACTGACCAAATTTTATAAAATAAGTGAGAACTTCTTTTATAATGAAGTTACTTTGTAAATTAAAGTTGCATGCAAAAAGTAACTAAAAATGAAATATTAATGCTACTTTATAGTAATTCAATTTTATAATATGTGAAATACACATTACAATGAATACATGAAATTGTTGAAAAAGTAACAAAAACATTACTTTAACTCAAGACCTCTTACTAAATAAATGAACTTTCAACCAAATCAGTTAGTGCAAAACACATTATAATCTTAAGGAGGATGGGGGTTGTTGTTGTTGTTGTTGGAGATCGTCCTCAAGATGTGTGCTTAAAAAAAACTTATTTCCATGCATTCATACATAAAACCAAATAATCACTTCTCGAAAACAATAAGAGGTTAGATTTCGGCTAGCTTACCCTGAAAATGTAAGTTTTCTCTCTATTTATGATTTGTCGATATCCCACAGTGCACATGCAAACACAAATACACTTTTCTCTCTGTTTTTTATTTTCTAAGATCACACAAAGCACAGGGAAAAGAGCATACATAGACCAAAAAGAGTAGCAACCCAAAAACAAAAATAGAAAATTGAAATATTATCTCTGTTAAAAAACTTAAAAACGACGTATTCAGGATTTATACCTCCAGATTTTACTGAAATGGTTGTAGTTTGGGAAAACAAAAATATTTTCAAGAGGAAAAACATATTTCTAACTGAAGAAGAACTCTAGATGCAATGGAACAATCCTCTAAGCCCAAAAATATATGGAAATGGCATAAACCAGAGATGTAGAAACACAACTTCAAGATCTTTATCTACAACAAGAGAGGGTCTTCAAACATTCTTTGATACCATGCTCGAAAATGTAGGGTATTCCAATAGAATACAAACACCTTCAGTAACCACTCACACAACTATATGAGAGATCAACACACTGACATTTTTACATGGTAAAACCCCAATGGGGAAACATCCATAGCCCTAGCCAATGTGGCCACTTGAGGAAATTTATTAATTCAAAAGAAAAGTATTATAAGAGAGTTTCTCAAAATAGATCATAAAAAAATTACCCTCCATGATATTTAAATAGATATCATGGACAAATTCAGTGGTAATCCATGGATCTATGTAGTCATTAATATCGAGGAGAATATGAGCCATCAAATCACTCTATGTATAGAACATATCATGATCGTTGGATTACAAATGCATACTAAATAAACACACTAAGAAACACAATTTAACCTAACGACACATTAAACCAAGTTCATCTTAACTAACTCCTAAGTGTATAAATATCTTAACAATATCCAATACCATTTCATTTGGAACATGGTTGAGGACAAAAAGGAAATACTAGAGAACGTTAACAATTTGTAGATGTTGCAGATGCATTCATGAAATTAGTGATTATGAGTAAAAAGTGGTGCTATGATTCTATTGGCATTATGGCTCCTAAAAATTAAGTCATATTTTGATGCATTCTCCTTTAGACTCATGAAATCTATATGACAAGTAGGATAATTTTTGGACATGCATGTCGTACATCTTGTAGTTGTGTATTAGAGAAATCATATCAATAAATGTTCAGTAGCAATAGGGAATAAATGTTGAGTAGTAGCAGGGAATAAATGATAAGAAGTAGCAAACAATGAATGCCAAGAAATGGAATTTGACCAATTAATTATTGTTGTTTTCCAACATGTATAAATGAAAAACCACAAATGATCTATGGTTTTGTTATGCCTATTTATTGAGTTCTTGAGTTGGAGGCAATGAATTTTTTTTAACCTAATGTCATGATGCCAAAATTTCTCTAGAACATTTATGTTCTTGAACAATCCTATTGAGAACATGGAAATTGTTGAGTCTCCATTTTGACACCTTTATTACCCTATATTATCCTCTATCTGAGTCAATTTTACCTCTCACATGTGCATATGCTGATCATTTCCTCCATAAATCCACTAAGAGACCTTGTCAATGTGCATAGAGAGGTAACTTATGTTAAAACATGATTTGTTTGATTTTCTTGATTAAAATTGATTTAATGACTGATTATTGATGATCATAATTACTTTGACTATTATTTAGTAGCTTCATGACAAGGCATCACCTCATTCGGTACTTTTGCTAGTCCGGTACTGCAACAAACAACTAATCTGGTACCAACACTCCTCCTAATCTGATACTTTGCAGTGATACAGTACTGCCTCTGCGTTCATCCGGTACCATCTCCATCTGGTACCAGCTTTACACCTATTCTAGTACTAGCTATGTGCCTCTTCCTGTACTAGCTTCATCTGGTACCAGCTCTGCACTTCATCTGTTACCAGCTCTCTGCCTCTTTCGGCACCAACTTCATCTAGTACCATATCTCTACTTCTTCTGGTACCAGTTTCATCTAGTACTAGCTCTGCGCTTCATCCGATACTAGCTCAACACTTCATCCAATACCATCTCTCCTCCTCTTCTGGTACTAGCTTCATCCAGTACCAGCTCTGTGCTTCATCCGGTACCAGCTATTCAACTCTTCTGGTACTGGCTTCTTCTGGTACCATATTGCACCTATTCTGGTACCAACTCCATTCAGTACTTCCTTTGTGCTGGTTCGATACCCATAGTTGTGACTATGCTATTCTAGTACTAAACCCCTACCTACAAGATTCTGGTACCAATTGTTCTAGTCTGGTACCAACTGTGTTAGTCCGGTATTAGACATAATCCAGAATTTTGGAATGCTTCTAGAAGAAAATCAAGCACATGGGTTTTGTCCAGAATGATGTTTTCATGCGGACTCATGGGTCATAATTCACCCAGATCCCACATGTGGACCTCCAACTCATAGAGAATGATTCTACCAAAATTAGTAAAAATCTCAAACTGCCAACTTGTGCCTCGATTTTCATGCATATGCTATCAGATCTAGAAATTCGAAGATATGGGTTTTGTCTAGAATATGGAAAATTGAGTAAAATGAGGGAAGTTTTTCAAAATTAGAATTGGTTTGGAAGATATGGGTGGATCCCTAACTCGAATCTGCCCAAATTGATGAAAAACAAGATTTATGGGATTTATCCTAAAATTGTGAAAATTGTTTTCTTAGTTTGGGGATTCGGTTTCATCCATTCCTCCATGGAATTTATGTATAAATAATACCTCATAGGTCTGAGAAGAAAGGGGGGGGGGATTATTATGTTTTAAGATTGGTTCTTGAGAGAATGATACACATGGTTATGTTGAACGAAATGTTGAACAATTGATTCAATTAATCAATTGAAGGAATGCGAATGCTATTTTGTGCAATTCATGGGAATGAGTAAAGTTATTTAGTCTACAATCTCTTTAGAGGTACCTTGTTGGTTCGGCAAGGTTCCACTTCCCCAACCAAGGTAAACCTCTATGTACATGTTTTTGTGTGATTGTGTGCGTGTGAACATTTAACAGTTGTGTGTTGTAAATGTTTTCAAATGCATTTTAAGTTCAGTAAATAGTCACTTTCTTTTGAATCAGTGTGAACAATTATACATTGGATAGAGTAGATAGTTCCATTTCCATTTCTGTAGATTAATATTTAATTGATAAGAGTTTGATGTGTGGGATTGTTAAATATAATATTGTTGTTTTCTTGAGTTTATGATTGTGTTGATATTAGTAGGTACAAGAACTATAATACTTCATCTCTCACCTTCATGCTCCATGTAATGAAGTCTTTCAATCATATTGACTGTCTCCTATATTGAAGAAGATTTGATTGGCATTGATAGGGTTGTGATTTATTTCTTTCTAAGGGTGAATAAAGTGGATCTTTTATAGTTGTTTCAAATTCTACAAGAAGCAAGATCTAAGTTCATCTCTCCATTTCATGAGCCTCTAATGAATAGACTTGTCATCTAAGCAAGAGCCTTTTCAATTGATTGTTTGTTTGAGAGTTTTGTTATCAGTTTTATCATCTAAGTTTGTAGTTGTGTGAAGCATTCAGATATTATAAAACATGGTGTTGTGTTATTAATTGTTTCTTGATTGATCTATACTCATTAGACATATATAAACCACTTGTTGCCAGCACATATAGTGCATCAACTCTACTGACTACGAATATCATTTAATGATTTATGTTTGGTAATATATTATGCATATAAATGTACCAACAAACATTCTCTAATGTATCGTAACCATTTTCTAGTTGTTGAATAATACATTGATCGTGATTTAGAGTGTGGGGTTTTTATCCTGAAATGGCTTTCCTTAAGAAATAGTGTTGTTTAATGATTGTATATTTTTGTGTTTTTTATTACTACAACTATGTTTATTTAATTTTTCTTCATATTCTTCTCTTATTGTTAAGTGTATAAAGAATATTCCACACCTTTTCTTCCTTTCATTTGGTATCAAATCTTGATCACCTCAAATACAAGGTGTTAGGAACAAGGTTTTTGGATCTAATCTTGGTTTGAGTGGGAGCTTGCATGAAAGGAACTCTTATTATGGGGAAATGATGAACATGTCTAAATTAGAAATGGAGAACTTTAATGGAACTAACCTTGAGTTGTGGAAGCTCATTGTGGAGGATTTCATCATATATTGAGATCTATGGAATTTAGTATTTGGAATCAAACCTATTGGTATCAAAGATGAAGAGTGGGTAGTGTTAAAGACAAAGGAAGGAAGAATGATTAGGCTCTATTTTTCCAATTCGATATAATTGAATGTTTTTGGAAAAGAAACCTAAACTCTCTGGAAGAAGTTGGGGGATTTATTCTGGATTAAATCTTTGGTTAATAAAAAAAAAAATTGTGGATACATTTGTTTTCCTTGAGAATGGGTGATGGTGATTCTGTAGCCGATAATCATAATGAATTTAATGCTATTGTGACCTAGGTGATATTAGTTGGAGTGAACAAGGATGAGAAGGATATTATTTACATAGAAAATAGGAGATGGAAATGTCATGAGACATAGGTCAACCCTTGGAACCCCTTACCTATCCCCTCTAATGGATTCATATCCCCATAGTTACTCTTTCTCAATTAGGAGGCCTTGGGTATTTTCTTGATCATCAAAGATAATATTTACAACCTTTAAAAATTACCATGGCCAATATACCTCATGGTATGTAAAAAAAATAGTGAAAAGTTATTGTTTGAATCACTTTCAACATATACATAGTTAGATCCAAGATATCCAATGGGTCAGATCTAAGATATTACAATTCCACCACTAAATATTTTTTTCATCACCCATTAACCTAGGTTCAAAATTATAAATTACATTTAATGTTGTAGAAAAAAGTAGAGTGTTGTAGGTGCAAACAATTGAGAATATATCTTATCTTTGGCTTCACATTTTAGAATTTGTCCATGAATTGGTGAACATATGGGTTGGTGATTAAAGAGGGTAATATCCATTAACACATACATTGTGTTATCCCCTCCAAAATTAAACAAAAATGACTTGTTCTTAAATGACATGGATTTGTCTAGTATTTATAATATTATTTTTGAATCACCTTTAAAATGGATGAAGTGATCTATATTTTGGATGATTCATTCCTCTAAAACTTGTTAGGGTCATTGATCCAAAATGGATTTGAACTGATGAATGACCGTATAACTTAGTACCTATAATATTGAATTGGAAATTTATGAAGGTTATGGAAACATTATAAAACATTGTAAATGTAAATTGTATGAGACAAAAGAGATAACATACAAAGAAATAAATGAAATGGGAAAACAAAAATAAGAGACAAGAGTGAGGAATGGGAAATGAATGGTCAATCTATTGGCCTTCCCATTACCTCAAGCCACTCTATTTCATATTTGATTTTCACTACCTAAGTGTCTTTTTGGCCAAGGATAGAACGAGGAACAACATTGTACCAGAGATTGTTGAAATGAGAATAGTGATCCCCATTCGAAGTTGGTTGTCCCATTTGGGTTCTAGGTTAAACATTATGCACAATGTGATTTGTTTTGAACTCCCTGTGTTGTGATAGAGTTTGATGATTTTACCTATGTTTAATGAGATGCTCCAATCACTATTAATATGTCAACATAATGAATTTAAGATTGCATTTATTACCTTAGGTTTAATGTAAAACCCCCAGTTTTGATCCCTTTGAACTAGAATGTATTAAGTAAATGTAACATAGGTTGGTGAGTCGATAAAGTGTGTGTGTGTGTGTGTGTGTGTGTGTGTGTGTGTGTGTGTGTGTAAACACATTGGTAGCTACAAGGCAAACAAGGTCAAGACATAGGGGGATATGATTCAATGAGAGAGGGAGCTGAGGGGGTAACTCCTTTATTTTATTTTTATTTACCCATGTCTGGGTGAGGGGGCATGTGAGTCTCTTGGATATACCACATCCTTGTTATTTAAACCCAACCCGCAAGTTGTTTATGGTTGGTCATGGTTGGTGGTTTCTCCTTCTTGTTTTTCTTATAGTTTTTCGTTCTTTTGGATACTCATTCACTATTGTTTGTTGTTGATGGGGGTGGTTAATCATATTTTTCATACTTTTTCTCAATAAATCCTCATTTTCTTCTTGATTCTTGTATTCTTGGTTTGGGCATGCAAACAAATGGCTAGAGGTTAATATCCATTGTTATATGGTTGTGAGGAATTATTGATCATTCCAAGAGGAAATGGATGTATGTATGCATGGGATTGATGGAAGTTGTGAAATAATTGTCCACAACTGAGAATCCTTGGAGTTACAACATTGAGAATCTTGAATAGTAACATTGGAGCACTAGAAAGAAATTGGAATGTCCTAAGCAAATACATGGGAGAGAAAGGGGTCCATTTCTTTGCGTTGTAAAGGATGAAGGCGAAGAGATCTTGTAAATTAGGATTGTTGTGTGGTTAGGAAAACATGAGAGATTGATAGCTAACTATTCTATGCTTTTTATTTGTCCTAGGACTTATCATTGTGGATTCATAGCCCTAGACTGGGGGTTACCTACTGTTGAGAGTGAATTAACAATTCCATCTATGGTTGGGTGGAATTTCCTTGGTCTACATATAGTTGGTGATGGTTTAATTAAATATAAGTTTTCTATGTTTTTTAATATTCCGTTGTCTATATTTATCTATGTGATGTGTATTTATAAAATGCCTGCTTAATGGTTATTGTTGTGCATGGCATATGATTCATTTATTTTATGGGGTAGAATGAATCTTGTTAAATTTCATGTGTTTCTTTCATGATTCTTTGTTAATTATTTAAATAGAAATTTGAATCCGTTCAAGAAGTGCATTATTGAGGTAGCCTAGCCATCATGGTGGTGGATGGGGACGTTACAAGTGGTATCATAGTTGTAGGTTATAACATCAGGCCTTCAAGGGCCTACTACATGATAGAAATTATGCTCTTGAATGGAATTAACTAATTTCTATAGGAAAACATAATTGTTTGGAGGAGTTTTCCTTTTTAATGAAATTAAAAATTATTATGGGACAACATTTGAGGGAAGAAAAGTATGGGTTAATACATCTTTTCATCTTGAAAATTGTGTGCTAGTGATCCCTCAATATCTGGAAAAAAACTAATTGTAGGATACATGCGATGTTGTATATTAACAGAGTGTCTGGGGGTCCAAATATCTGTAGTCCTGTAAATAAAATTTAACCATATCATGCTTTGTATGAAAGATTACTAATCATTTTTGGTGGTAGCCATTTTGGATATCCTATAAGAAATGCATGTTCACACCTTCCATTCGCAGTGAAATTGTGTATTCATCTACTTTGATTTGGGTTGCTTCATCAATAACTAGATAGTTAAATGGTGCTGCCAAGTTCATACCCCTCTTCAAAGAAGATGATTTAGTTGGAAATACCACAAAATAATGTGATAAACCCAAATCCAAAAGAATTCTCTTACACACAATCGTCATCAATCTGTCCTTGGCATGGCTTCATGTTGTTGATCTACGGTCTGTGTATTTATTTATCCCACATGAATTTGGAAAGGATTGCTTGAAGGGTTTATAATCAAAAGACAACCCTCTGTTACTTTCATGAGAAAATAGAACTATGGAACCTTGCATATCCACGTGCAATGTGAACCTTTGTTTTAGTGGGTCAGTGACTAGACCAATGTCGAATCATTCCTTGCTAGATGGATTCTTGCATGGGACACCTAATGGATCGGTTGGCTAGTGATGCGGTGGGCCAGTGGACCAGACCAATGCTAGATCATTCCTTATTGGATATATGCTTGCATGGGATGCCCAGTGGTTTGGTGGGCTAGTGCACTGGACCAATGTCATATCATTCCTTATTTAATGGATTCTTGCATGTGACACTCGGTGGCTTGGTGGGCTGGCAGAATGGACCAACATCATATAATTCCTTGTTGGATGGATTCTTGCATGGGGTGCTAGGCGGACTAGATTGGGGTCAATCGTAATGGAACTAGATGGAGGTTTATGCAGGTCAAACTATGGCCGAGTGTCCTAGTGGACTAGAGAGGATCGGGGTCAGTTGGAAGCAATGTAGGGAATCTTGAATCCAATGGTAGATTAGTCGATGGACTAGATTAGATCCATTTGGTAGGAGTGTATGAGAGGTATGTTTGGTGACCCGATGGACCATACCAACATCAAAGTGTAGGATTATTGTATGGGAGTTTGTGTGAAGTGGCTCGATGCTTGGTGGATTAAACCAGAGTGGACAAGGGACATATAAAGGTGAGGAGAAGGGGAAGAAGGCCTCGGTGAACAATGGACTAGTGGATGATGCCACGTTAGTTCCACATCATTAGCCTCAGTGGTGTGATGTCATTCGACACATGTGGAATTGGTCCATTTGGAGGCCACATCAAACAAGAAGACCTCTACAAAAGGGAATATTCCCATAAAAATTCAGAAGGGCATAATGTTTTTCTCTGAGGATTTTTTTAGCATGTTTATAGTTGCTAGAAATATCTTGAAGAGAAGAAATCAATTTCAAGATTAGAATTGGATTTAGAGGGATGAGTAAGAAAGGTGGTTCAGAGAAATAAGAAAGAGATATTTTTGTATAAGGACATATTTTCATATTCCAGATTGTTGTAGAATCTTACTGGACCAACATATTATGAATCTGAAAGTTTTTGTGTTTTCACCATTATGATTATCATCTAATCCTGATATAAAAGTTTCCTTAGTTCATTATGGATCCTTTGATACATTTGACATAAATTGACCTTCTAGTGAATGTTCACCAATGGAGAAAGTGTATAAATGGGGTGAAAACAACTTTTGAGGAAGCCATAACTTTTAGCTCAGAAATCAAATTGAGGCAAAGGAATAGTCATTGGAAAGGTATTAAGGAGTAGAATACATATGAACACACATATTTTTTATTTTATAAGTGTAAATGTGTTGAACCTACACAAAATATATCTAGCTAGAAAATACTACACATATTTGCAGAGAGAAATTGAGAAAGAAGAAGGAGAGAAATAATGAAAGAATTCTCATTAAGTGTTTTCCACACTCAAAGAGTGAATAATTTACAATAGATATAGGATGCATGATTAACTAATATTCCATAGTGGTGGTCTAGAGTGAACTGGACACACAAAAAAAATTACATAAGTGAACTTCCACCTAGTCTAGTCTCTCAGGCAGTTACGGGGGTGAACTGCCACCTAGTTGAGTTAACTAGTCAAATAGTCTTTAGTTAACTGACTGAAAAAGGAGTAGTAAGGATTTAACTCTGGAAGTCAAGGGTAATGCACCAATATGGTGATGATCCCAAGGAAAGTGTGCATTATCTTGTGATGATCTCAATGTTGCATGGTGACAAAACCAATGCATCATCTAAACTCAACTCAACTAGTCAAATTGAAGTGTCAACTGAAAGAGAATATTCTCTAGGTGGAATATTCTCCCCTAAAATATAGGAGACTATATAATGACTAATTATTACTAATAAACAAGGAAAAATCTTAGGAAAAATAAATCCTAGGTGTGTGTGAAGTAACTCCAACACCCCCCTTGAACATCACTATGGTGAAAATAAAGAATGAGTCCCGATAATGAGGCCATGTTAGCTACCAAAATACAACATATACACTGAAATAAATGAGGAAAGAGGGAAAACCTCATGGGAAAAATCCCCCCTCAAATTACAATGCATAAAAAAAATTGAGAAGGAACAAAAAACAGTTGCTAAGCAACCCTATCCTTCACTCCAAGAAGACCTCGCAACTGTGCAAGTTTGTGCTTGTTGAAGATTTGTTGAAGATGTAGATCTCTGCATGGATATGATGAAGTATATGAACCATTTATATGTCCACACATATCCACTTTATCTTCTTGTAATGAAAAACATCCAAATAAAATTTGGATGAAATTTTGAAAACCGTTCGGTCGTTTCTGGAAAAATGTTGAAATTTTGTTGATTTTAAAATTATCACAACTTCACTTCCCAGAATCCGTTTCAGTCGATTTTGTTTTTTTGAAATTGGATATTTTCCAAAGAGGAATTCAAATATCCAATTTGTTTCTGCAATTTTTTCTCAGAAAATATCAAAATGGATTCTGATGTGCGCGGCTCCCTTTTTGTCTCCTGAGATGCATGCATTGGGCATGGAAAAGTGTCTATATGTGATACATGATATGCATGCTATATATCTTCCACATGAAATTCATAAAATAAATCTGAAATGGAGTAGACATCATCTTCAATTAATGGGATACACATTTGTGCAAAAACGTTTGTAGAAGACTCTTCATAATAAGAGGCTTGATCTTCTAACGTTTTCTCTTATGGCTCTATGTTTCCAATCCCTTGCATGAAATATTCACAATCTTCTTTATTCACAAATAGAACCTTTAATCTGGTCCATAATTCATTTGGAGTGAAGTCTTGTGTGACATCACATACTTGGTGGAGAATTTATGGAGAAATAGACATGTAGATAAATCCTATGGCCATATCTTGTCTATTGAGAAAGTAATTTTTCTCATCGGTGAAATTAGGCTCTACTTCCATTGCCATGTGTATTTTCTATAAGCCTCTACTTATGAGAGAAGTAAAGTCTTTGTCTTCCACTCCAAATAGTTATGAGGCATGAGAAGTATTATCGGTGAGTAAAACATAAATTCCATATTTTCTGCGTTCTTCAATCTTCAGTACCTGCAAAAATAATTTGTCATATCTTTTTCTTAGTAGTCCGTCGGATCTGATACCATGTAAATGTTTTGAAACTACACATAATAAATCTATCTAGAAATTTATAAAGAAGAAGAAGGAGAGAAATTGAGAAAGAAGAAGAAGGAGAGAAATTGAGAAAGAAGAAGAAGGAGAGAAATAATGAAAGAATTATCATTAACCGTTTTCCACACTCAAAGAGTGAATAATTTACAATAGATATAGAATGCATTAGTAACTAATATTCCATAGTTGTGGTCTAGAGTGATCTGGACACACACCAACAATTACGGGAGTGGATTTCCACCTAGTCTAGTCTCTTAGGAAGTCACAGGAGTGAATTGCCACCTAGTTGAGTTAACTAATCAACTAGTCTTCGGGTAACTGAATGAATAGAGAGTAGTGAGGAGTTAGCTAAGGAAATGAAGGGAAATGCGCCAGTATGGTGATGATCCCAATTCAAGTGCACATTATCTGGTGATGATCCCAATGTTGCATGGTGACAAAACCAATGCATCATCTAAACTCAACTCAACTAGTCAAACTGAAGTGTCAACTGAAAGAGAATATTCTCTAGGTGGAATATTCTCCCCTAAAATATAGGAGTCTGGATAATGACTAATTATTACTAATAAACAAGGAAAAACCTTAAGAAAAATAAATCCTAGGTGTGTGTGAAGTAACTCCAACAAGAAGCACATTATTCTCAGAAAAAATGAGGAAGGCCTCTAGTGACTTGTAGGAGCATCATCTCGAGGGGTCAGTTATATAGTTTTGGAGTAGTACCTACACTTTTTGTTATTAGAGTAGTGCAATGGAATCATGGTACAAGAATAATAAGTTCAGGGGTGAAATAATGAAGATTCATGCAATACATTGTGTGTAGATTTACTATAAAAATGAAATGTAATAAGACTTCAAGGAAGGGTGACATGAAGCCAGTAAAATTACAAACAAACAAGAACAACAATGGAGTTATACATGAAAAAAAAATAGTTGATGCAATTTGCTATGATATGTACGGTGGACAACCATGTATAACACAAGAAGATGGAGAGAATATGCACTCATGGACATGTTATGGATTCATTATTACTACAGATAGAGATGCATTAATTCATGTAAAAGTGTTTGAGAAAAGATATAACATGTTGTAGACTAGGAGTAGTCTATTATTATATATGTATGTATTTGAATGTTAAAGTTGTTAAAGATGGTTGTTGAGTGAGGAAAGAGGAAGTTATTGCATAGATAAAAGTTTTGACGATGCTACATATGGAAGCCATCCATATGAAGGAAACAACATGATGTTGAAATGTTGAGTAAGATGTTGGTGAGGGAGGCATGGAAACTCATATTAGTACCTACTAATTAGGTAGAATCAAACTAATTAATGATTATTGTGTAGGTATGAATTGATGTATGATGTTTCATAATTGATAAAGAGAATTTAGGTAAGAATTTATTCAACCAAAATTTAACATTAAAAGTGATATTATTATTTGTTTTGAATGCATTCATTGGTATGAATTACCATTTGGTATAGTAAAGGCTCACAACTTGTGTTATTTATAAAAGTTATTTAAGTGTAGAAGGAACTAATATGACATACTAACATGTTAGGAGTGTGTTGTTTATGGTTTAATAACCAAAGAAATAAGGGATATAAAACTATTATGGAAATAATTTTTTATAAAGAATACATGTGGAGAGAGATTTGATGACTTCCAACTCACCATGGTGAGGTGCCTAACATAAAATGTGTTAAGCTGAAAATCAATGAAAAGGTGCATTGTGTGAAAATGTGGCCACGGATGTTGGCACATTGATTGAATTCTTATGAATATCAGATGCATCATAGAAATATGGTATAATGAAATAATCCATGTGTAAGGAATAATAATTTATTTTTGTCTCATATGATTAGTGAACAAAAGGGATGCAATTGTTAGCATGCACAATTATTTTGGAAAATGGTTGTGATTCATTGTAAATATGCAATGAAAATAGAATTTGCATGGAATGATAAAACTTCGTTTGGATGTGTGGAGATTGATACTTGTAGGAAAATGGTATTGGATATGGAAGCAGAGTAAGCCCATAAGGAAGGCTGATGTCTATTTCTGAAATGAAAGCCAAAAAATTATGAGAATGGATCTCATACTTACGAGATATGAGCTCCTATATGGAACATATCTGAAACTTGATAAGTGAAATGGGAAAATCTATGGGTAACCAATTTGAAAGTTTTTTATTGATATTTGATATAAAATTATCACATAGTTACTATATGCATTTTATATAGGTGAGATGACAAATTTATCCTAAAGGGACAGATGATGGCTTTTGAACTGGAAAACATGGGAAAGGCCATTGTTGTGACATTGAACTCCACGATATTCCTTGATCATTGTTGAGATGAGATATTCCATGTTTGATAAATACAGAGAGACACCTTGTCCATAATACTTTTTAAGTCTTGGTGCTCTTATTGTGTGAGGAATCCTTGACAAATGATGGATCACCCAATGGAATCTATAACAAACAATGGGATGCTTGATCCTAGAAGGTGAGTGAATGCAAGGAAAAAGAGACTTGAATGATTCATATTACATGTTATCTAGGATCATGAGAACAATAGGTATGTCAAGGTAAAGATGTGAGACAAGTAATTATGGAATTCATGTGGATGCAGATCCATAAATTGCATAGTCTTTTGAAATTCCAAGATTTAGGGAGAGGAACAGACTAAGGAGAGGAAGAAATTGTTGAAGTGACTGGAAGATGAAGGCCATGGAATGATTGGATATGTAAAGGCTATGATTCCACCTAAAGATACGATAATATTCCTACTATATTCAATATTTAGACTGTAACCTTTTTTCCAACATTGAAGAGCACCCAAGAATGATATTCTTGGTGTTATGTTTGG
>JZKD02S1672807.1:1498382-1562370 GCA_000966675.3 Picea glauca
ATGAATCCATATTGATCACTTTCTACCATTTTCAATGATAACATATAAACATTGTTTTATGAAAAAATTATCACGTGTGATTTCATTCAAGATATCATCAACATATAACCACATATACATTGTAGATAAGAATTTTATAGGGAAACCCAAATGTGAGAAAAACAAGAAACACTTCTTAATACATATCTTGAATATTACATTCACAGGAAGCACCAAATTCCAATATTACCCATCACCAATTGGAAGGAGGCACCAATCCCATGTTTATAGGCTCGAACCTGAAGGAAGCTACAACTCCATAGATTTTATAGCTCCAAATAGAAGAAGGCTCCAGCCCACTTGTTTACATGCTCCAATTGAAGGAAGCTACAACACCCTGAACTATCAAACTCTGATTGGAAGGAGGATCCAACCCCCTAATTTATGGGCTCCAATTGAAGGAAGCTACAACTCCCTATATTCTCTGGAACCAACTGGAAGGAGTCTACAAACCCACTTCCTTTCCCCTTCCTTCCTACCTAGAATATAAGTGTGAGACTCAATTTGTCACTGTTGTAATGAATCAATATATTGAAATTTTACCCAATTGTCTTCGATATCTTCTCTGAAATTCCTCCAAATTTATGTCCTTGACTTGTCATTGAAAAGGATATATATTGAATATGGCTGACCTTCTTGAATTATGGCCTATTTTGGAGATACAATTTCTACATAATTACATGCACTCAATATTTGGTATATCATCCTAAAACTTACACAAAAACTACTACATATTTTACTTGTTCCAATGCAATTGGTCTCACGGAATTTGGATCCTCTATGAAGAGGTTACAACTATTTTACCTAGAACACCTATTTGAGAATAGTTACAGGACTAGTAAAAACCCTTATCTTCCACAGAGTGTATCTCCAAAAGTAAAATGACCCAGATGATAAAATTAATACCATAGGTACCCTGATATATATTGTAGATAGCATCCAAGTTTCATTATCTGAATCAGTTTATAAAAAATGTTATATATAAAATAACAAGATAACCTTTAAAGAAGATACCTTAGAACACATCATCACAAGACTTCATCCTCCCTTAAAATTTCACCCTTCTTCTCTTCATCTTCTCTTTGAAATTATCTACCAATATTGTGATAAGAGATCACAATATTGAATGATGAAAATGAGAAGTTATTAATGTGCATTTATACCCTTCCAAGAACCTTTTTTACTTGACCTTGAGTTGACTTGTAACTTTTTGTTTGCAACAACGTTTTCTCCTGTAATTGACTTTAGGGACAAATTATAACTTATTGACCTTATATATGTGGCTTCTTGACCATACCTCGGGGATTCATATTTAACATGGAATAACTTCTCAATAGTGAGGAACCATGTGGTTTGTCACATACCATTGGAGATGGCTTGAAGAGGAATATCAATCATTGGATTTTTTGCATGCATTTGAAATGTCCTTCATACCCATTTTCTTAAATCAAATTCTGGATTCATGACCACACCTCTAAGGATTATTAACCACTTAACCACTAAACCATATTTCCATGGCTTCTTATATACTTTTTCAAAGCATCTTCCTGTCAGGTCCATGCTTAAAGATACTCCATAAGGGGACCACTTTGGATATTAATTCAAATACATCCATCACTTCTAGAAGCTTCCAAACATGCTTCAGGGTTTCTTCTAGGGTTGACATCAATTCCAACAAATTTTCCAACAAGGGAATCCAAATAGTTAGGAAAGTAATTAGGAATTCTTTGGAATATGTGTCAAGGCATTGGCCAAAACTTCCAATTCACTATGATGGGATGCATGACCTACAAAATAACATTCTAAAATCAACACAAAAGTGCATTGAATAGGTACGCATGAGTAAGTTATAAAAGTGCGCAAGTGGTAGAGTTGCACACATGCATGTTAAGATAAGATCTATTTATGGTTAAAAGAATTATTGAATGCATTTTTGTAATTGAATGCATATATTATATTTCCTAGAAATGAGTATGCTAATAGTTGAAATGACGTGATTATTACTAACTGTTGAAGTTGAGAACATTTTGAGAGTTGTTAGATATTGCAACAAGAATTTTGTAGGTTAAAAAAGTTACATAATCTTAGATTACATAAAAGATTTGTGAGGGGAATAGAGTAATGAAAACATTAATAGCTAAAATAAAGAAAATATTGGTTGATAATACATTTGTAGAGAATGATGGGTTCGTTCCAGTTAATATTTGGATTAATGGAAGTGATTGAATTGTTAGTTGTAATCAATTTTGAGATCACTTTGTAAAATTTTGTTGTATTTCCATGGAAATATACATAATACTCTTAGTTTGTTTGGTTGGGCATAATTTGGAAAATTGTAGGTAGAATGGTCTTGGATATGGTAGGGATGTAATCCATAAGGAAGACTGATGTCTACTATTTCAAGAGCCAACCAAATTATGTTGAGGAAGATCATGTTTGGGAAATTATGTTTTCCTATATAAAACAAATTTGGAAATTTAAAAATTAAAAATTGTTAGGATGATATCTTATGATGACTGTATGTGCACAATATGGATGAGATGTTGACTATTGAAGCTAGAAGCTCGGGAAGAAGACAAATAGAAGGAAATTGAGCTCAAGGACAAATAATGGAACGGATAAAGTCTAGTGGACTCGTTGTAGTTACAGTTCTTGGTGCTGCAAATATTGAAACTTCATGGGCGAGAGCATTAAATCCCTGAACATAAGTGGTACATCCTAAGAGAATATAGAGAAGAGAAGGGGGTATGCTCCTCAGGTTATTCATCCTAATGGAGAATGAGATCTCATTGGTTCCAACTACGTCCAAAAACATAAATTATAAAATCCTTGTGCATGTTCAGGGTGGAGTTCCTATGTATTCATGTTTTAGACCAGAGTGCCTATGTATCCATGTTTTTAGACTGGAGTGCCTATGTATAAAAGAATTGGTTGGATTATCTGTGCAGATTAAAGGATGGAGAGCCTAGATTTGTAATATTAATAACATCAATATGGTGTTGTGCGCTGAGGATAGTGTTAAAATAAGGGGAGAGGGATTTAACATCCCCAATTTTGATCCCTATAAACTAGAATGTATTATCTAAATGTAACTTAGGTTGTTGAGCCATTAAAGTTGAAAGGGCCAGAGTCGCTTGTAACTTAATATATGTGTGTGTGTGTGTGTGTGTGTGTGTGTGTGTGTGTGTACATACACACACACATTATTGGCTACAAGATGGACAAGGAAAAGAGATGGGGGGGTATGATTCCACAAGAGAGGGGGATGAAGGGATAACTCTATTTAATTTTTACTTAACCACATTTAGTTGAGGTGGTCCATGAGTCTCTTGGTGATCCAAAAATGATTCATAGAACACTAAGGATATCTCAGAACTCTCAGAAGCAACCTAGGATGCTCAGAATGGCCTCAACAGACAGAGAAAGGGAAAAATTCAAAGTTCTCAAAACTCAGTGAAAATTACATCATTGCGAAGAGAAAGTTGCAAAATTTACAACGATGCAAATGGCTTGTCAAATGGAGTTACAGATTGAAATATATTCGCTATCAAAGTTTGGTCAACATAGCCCAGTCAACAGGGGGATGAGTTAGAATCCATACTGCTGACGTGAACATCCGTACAACATACATGGCATGTGAAGGATATGACACATGTAATGATGATATCATCATGATGCCAGCATGGTGACATGTCAACACTAGAGGCTGCTATGTGTCACCCATATTTGGCATTTCTAGGTCATTTCGTGGACTAGTAAAATTGCGCCATGTGGAAGTCCGTACAATGACATGGAGGCTAACATGGAAGGCTAAGTTGGAAGACCATATGATAATGTGGTAGGGTAATTTTATTGTTTTTTGTGTGGCCCAATGGTTGGTTGCCACGTCGTAATGGGAAAATTCCCAATGACAACCCATGATCGAAAATTAAAAAAAAATTAAGATTTGGCGGGTCCGCCAAATCTGGAAATCAACCAACATCTAGAAGCCTTGCCAAAGTTAGTGGAACATACATATGTCATACACACACACACACACACACACACACACACAAAGATTACAATGTTTAATCCAAAAGGGGAGGCCCATGAGCTCTACCCTGAGACCTCTCCCTTTATACGCACCTTGATATATGCTCTGTAACCAATAGGCCAATGACCTCACTTTGTTTACAACGCCAATTTATTTATTTAAAAGATGAATCCTCCCAGTGATGGAAGAAGGGCATGCGTGGGTACGGACCGACACAGTTTTCGATACAATTATTGAACATTTATTGTAGGTTGTAGGGAATGAAAACCGAGACAAAATTTCTCTTGGGCTTGGGAGTGCCAGAGTCGGATGGAGGCATGGAGACAGTCATTTTTGGGTAGTTTGATTCCATGAATTCAGTGGTGCTGTCTGTTTTCTTATCTAAGAAAAACTTCTACAACTTGATTTTAGAATGAGGTATACTTATGTATTTTGCCAAATTATTTTGCTAAGTTAATGAAAAGTCCTACCCATTTGAGAGAATGACCTAAAGACATAGTCCACCAGGGACGACTCCGTTATCAAGTTTTTTGTGTTCATATTTGATGCTTATGTCTCTTCATTATTGATATTTTCCTTATTTAATGGTTCACTTTAATTTACGCTCATTTAATGCAATTATTTATAAGTGACTCGATGAAAAGACCCCAAATCATGTTGGTATCAAAGAAGTAGTATTTGAATTTGTAATATCCCTAGGTCGAACCCAATTGTAATGTAAATGAAAATGTACTTAAGCTGGTGAGATGTTTGATATCATTTTTGTGTGAACTTTCATGGCATAGTGCGCGCATGTACTACGCAGTATAAAGAGGAAGTGTGCACCTTCTAGGATACCGCGTGCAACACCTTAAGTGCACGTGATGTTGAGGCCAGGGAGCCTTTGTGCATATGCTATATTTTATAGGCTGGTGAGCCAGTTATTATTATAAGCTAGGATGCTTATGTTTTGATTAGGCCAGAGAGCCTAGATGTTGAATTCCAGTGCGCCTACTTTTGTATATGTCTCATAATTAATATAAAATACATCATTGCACATAGACCGACCACGATAAAAGAGATGAGGGACTAAAATCCACGAGTTAGGGAAAGGGAGGGTTTAAGTTGAGAAAAGGGGCTAAGCTAGGGACCCTAAGCCAAAAATGAATATTATATTAATATTTCTTAAATACGTATGGATAATTATTTTATCCTAAGTTCTAAAGTTGGGGACAAGTGGGCCAAAGTAGCTCCCAGCATGAAAAGTGTCAAGTTGGGGACATGCATACATATTGTTGGGACTTAGTTCATTTCCTATCATCTTTTCTTTCATTCTTCCCATTATTACTTCCATCGTTTAGTCATCCAGTCAATCAACCATGAGCATGCATACAACCATTGAGCTATCTTTCATAACTTCATGACTATACCTGAACCTATATCCATGCCATTTTGTGAGGGTGTAGCTGGTTAGCTTGGGAGCTTGATTGAAGAAGTGGTTTTTCAGGCCCGTGGGATATTGAAGAGGCGGCTTGTCAGGCCCGTGAGAAATTCTCTGAGTGAGAGAATTTTTGGGAATTGATTTCCTGATGGTGCTAAACTACAACTACATTGCTCTGAGACTTCCTATTTGGCCTCTTGCTGAAGCTGGGAAAGGAAGTGGGGTAGTCGAAGGACTGTTGAGTAGAGAAGGGGCACACTTTTTGGGTGGGACAGGCATGTGGGGAATGAGGGTTGTAGGCTATTAGTTTGAGTTGGCACCTGAGACAGATTCTTTCCTATTGTCTATGAGCCTTTGTCCTACTTAGGAATCCCTTTACTCAGGTGGAGTTTAGTCCCAGCTCGGGGGTGACTCACTGTTGAGAGTGATGAACAGTGTAGTCTAAGGCTGGGAGGTTTGTAGAAGGTATGCACACAATTGGTTACATTATTACCAAGATAAGTTTCAATTGTGTGATAAATTTACATGTTGCATTGTTATTTACGTGCTTATTTTTATGGGTTATCATATGTGCAGTTATAACTGTGTTTATTTTTATGGCTATTTCTTGTATATGCTGCATGTATATGTTTATTGTTAGTTCAGTGTGAATCCATGCATTTACATAACATATTTTTCTATTTACATTTTATATATAATGCTTCCGCAAGAGTTTTGTGTGTATATACTTTAAATGCATGCAGTTCGAAAAATTTATATGGCATAGCTCAATTGGATACTGGGTATGTTACAGTATGTTCTGCAGAGAGAACAATAAGGTATCTTTGGCATAGCGTAGCCCAACATGGATTGACGGGGATGTTACAAATTGGTATCAGAGCATGAAAGAGTGTTCTGGAGTAGCATGGCCTGGATGGGTGGTCGGGGATGTTACAACATGGTATTGGAGATTCATTTTTCAACACTGAGCTTGGATGGGTCGAGAAAGTTGGGTTGAAGTGAAATTTCACATAGGATTTATTTCCAAGTGGCCAAATTTCAGTTTGTAGAGTGTCCATGGTAAACAGTAACAACAAATGGGCAGAATTGGGGAAAAGCCCCAATTTCTGTGTTAAATTCATGAGAAAATGGAGAAATTCGGCCGAGTGATGAGATATTCCCGATTTAATATCTGTTCTAGAAAATTTGGATCTAGAATGGGTCAAATTTGAAGTTATAGTGAAGCCATGACAAATGGAGTGAATTTAGTGGTTAAAATTCTCAATTTGTGAATTGATTTTGGATAAATTCGTTCCAGAAATGCCAACCGACAATGATATATTGTTGCAGAGGTTGAACTGGTGTTATCGAGGTGAGATTGAATGAATTTCATAGTTACATAATGTCTATGGTAAATTGGGGAAAAGTTAAGCCAAAAGCCCCAATTTCTTCACCAGAATTCACAAGGAATACACATAAAAATGAATGTGAACAAGTGGGCGCACTAAAAATACATGATGTGCAATGAAAATTTTGTGATAGGTAAAATTCAGCAATGCATGGAAAGATATTGGTGTGTTGGTGCATGTGCTAAATTTCGGTGCTGCACAGAAAAATGTTTGTGTGCAGGTGTGCACGCTAAATTTCGGTGCCACGCGAAAAAATGTTAGTGTGCGGGTATGTGCGCTAAATTTCAACGTCGCGCCGAAAAATGTTGGTGTAAAATACCTCACGATAAATTTAGCATTGTGCATTGTGCACACACATAATAATGACACATGTGGTGTGCGCAGTGTTGACAGAGCGTAGAGGAGTTTTGTTGGTGCACGCGCAATGTGGATATATGTTGTCATGCGACAATTTAGTTAATGGTGCATGCAGAGTATTGGTGTGTGGTGGGGTGTAATAAAGTCTGGCATGGTGCAGCATGTAGAGTATAACATGCATGGAATATCAGTGTGTGATAAAAAAACCAACATGCACCAGGTAATAGTGCAAGAACCAAAACTGTGCATGGGGGAAATTGACGTGCGACATAAAGTAGTGTGCACAAGTTATTGGTACGACAAAGAAGTGATACACAGTGGTTTTAAAGTGCATGAAGCACGATTTACCTTGTTATTTTGTTTTTCATGGTGAATATGGGTTTACAGTTTGAAATTTGTGCGTGTGAAATTGTTTGAAGGGTGAACAACAACAAAAAATCATTTGAATGCCATCTTTTTGCAACACGGTTTTGAGGCCCTTAAGAGTGTTTTTAGGCACTCAAAAACCATGAGACAAAGGTCTACCAAAGGTATTCTCTATCTCTACAACTCAAATGAAATATCTCAAATAGATCTTTCTAATGGTGTAAATTGTTCGTCAAACAGAGCTTTTATGAGAAAGTTACAACACAAACAGTGGAGGGTAAATTTTAAGACCCATCTAACTTCAAAGGGCCATAACTTTCTTCTATGGAATCCGATTGAGGTGCAGGATCAATCAATGGAAAGATATTGAACCATAGAATACGTTCCAAGAGCTGAATTAAATTTATGGTCATGTTAAAAGTGTTTAATATGGAAAATAAGGTACCTGTAGCATATTAGTTACAATATGGTATTTTGGCCTAGAACTTCAACAGACTGTAACTAGCAGCCAAGAACCCAGAAAGAAATGAAACTTGGAAAAAGTTTCCATAATATGTATATGAGTAAACAAAATATAGATCCTATGAAAATTCCAATGGATTAGGTGAAAAAATTCATAATTTCAGCGCAGAATTGCACCTAGTTGAAGTGTGAACAAAAAGCGTTAATGGACAATTTTCAAATAGCCATAATTTTCTTCTCAATACTCAGAATTGAGTGTGGGAGAAGGTGTTGGAAAGGTATTGGATAGTGGAATCTAAATATCCACCAAAAAAATTGATTGGATAATTAATTTTTCTAGGAAATCAGAAGAAAGAATTATGATATATATTATTGAACTAGAATGGTTCATATTTTCATGAAATTGTTGAAACAGTTAGCCTGACAAAGTTTTGTTGGCTGCACATTTTGCAGAGTTAAAAACAATTAGATCAGATCAATATCAGCATAGATTCCACTGGAATGGAAGAGGTACAAGGGACTTACATTCATGAGGATGATATTAGAGGGATGGATGTCGATTTGGGCATTGAAGGAACAAACTCCAATGGACATGGAGAAGGAAGAGATGAAAACATGAATATGGCAGAGACCATTAAAAATTTACAGAAGGATGTCCAAAGCCATAAATATGATAATCAAAGGATTATGAGAGCCAAGGAGAAACATCATGACTTCAACATGAAGTTAATGCAGAGCTTGAACCGAATAGAAAAGAAGTTGGATAAGGAGAGTGGCTCAAGCAAATGAGGAAGTCACAGGCCTTCTGATGAGAAATAAAGAGCCAAAAGTGTTAGCAGAAATCACCACCACTCTCTGAGACATTCCAATAAGAAATAACACAACATCTCAAGTCCATCCCCTGTCATGAGGAACAAGAGGTCTGGGGTGAATGACCTATGAGGAGAAATGAATAAAATCAAACCTCCTACATTTGATGGTGAGCACAAGAAGGATGAAGATGCAGAAACATGGTTTTTGGGCATGAGAAAGTATTTTCAATTGCATAATTATTCTTCTCATGAAGAAGGTAGAATTGTTATCTATCAACTCAAGTGAAAGGCATCCATGTGGTGGGAGCATATTGTGCAAGTGAAGCACATTAAAGAGAAAAGTGTTACTTGGAGGGAATTCAAGAAGTATTTTGAGAATAAATAATTGAATAAGAGATACTATGACAAGAAAATGAAAGAGTTCTTTGAGCTCAAGCTTGGGAGTATGACCATAGATGAGTATGAAAGAAGTTTTTTAGAACTGTTGAAATATGTCTCTTTTATCAAGGATGATACAGTTAAGATTCAGAGGTATTTGAGTGGATTTCCATCATTCATTAGTGAAAAAATATAGTATGATAATCCAAAGACATTGGAGGAGACCATAAGGAGAGATAAATTCATATATGATCAGTAGAAAGCAAGGCCAAGTTTCCAAAAATCTTGGGAAGACAAAGAGAAATTCAAGGTGGATCAGAGGAAGAAGGGATCTAAGCCACCATTCTTCAGAAATAATCTATAGGGACAACAAACTCCTAGAGATCCTAGAACAATTGAAACAGAGGTTCAAAAGCCAAGGCAACCACCTATTAAATGTTGGGGTTGTAAGGGAGATCATATGTTCAGATATTGTCCTCATAGAGGTGAAAAAGTGAGAATTGTTCACAATGTACAACAAAATGAAATAATGGAGGACATGGGCATAAATGTGCCAAGGATCTATGCAGCCCTAGAAAACAAACAAGAAGAGTATAAGTCACATATGATTGAAGTGGAAGGTATGCTCAATAACCAAACCATTGCTATTTTAATTGATTCAGGGGCTAGTCATAGTTATATAGATCCTAAGATGGTGGAAAGTTTTCATTTATCAAGAAGAAAGCATGGGAAATCTTGGTTGGTGCAGCTGGCTATAGGAGCCAAAAGAAAAGTTAATGAGATGGTTAAGTCATGTCTTATGGACATGAATGGACTGAACACCAGGGAATATTTGAACATATTTCCTTTAGGTTTCTATGACTTCCCAATTGGGATGTATTGGTTGGATCAACATCATGCTATCCTAGACTATAATAAAAAGTCATTTACTTGCTTGGATGAGGAAGGGACCCTAAGGAAGGTGCAGGGAATTCCTAGGGAAGTAACCATAAGAGAGATTTCAACATTACAATTGAAGAAATGTTACAAAAAAGGGTGTCAAATATTTGCATCTCATATGGAAGAGACACCTAAATATAAGGTGACAAATTTGGAAGATCATGCAGTCCTGGATGATTTTGAAGATGTTTTCAAGGAGTTACCAGGACTACCCCCAAAGAGAGATATTGATTTCTCTATAAATCTAATGCCTGGAGAAGCTGCAATGTCAAAGACTCCTTACAGAATGAGTACACCAGAGCTGAAGGAGTTGCAAATGTAGCTTGAAGAACTTATGAAGAAGGGGTATATACACCCAAGTGTGTCACCTTGAGCTTCTCCATTATTGTTTGTGAAGAAGAAAGATGGAAAACTAATATTGTGCATTGATTTAAGATAGTTGAATAAAGTAACTGTTAAGAACAAGTATCCTTTGCCAATGATTGATAATATTTTGATCAATTAAAGGATGCAAAGATCCTTTCAAAGATAGATCTCAGGTCAGGATACCATTAGGTAAGGATTATAGGGGAATATATTAGCAAGACCGCCTTCAAGACAAGGTATGGTCATTATGAGTTTACAGTGGTGCCATTTGGGTTGTCAAATGCACCAACTGTTTTCATGTGCTTAACGAATGGTGTTTTACGATAATATTTAGACAAGTTTGTCATTATCATTTTGGATGACATTATTATATATTCCAAGTCAGAAGAAGAGATTGAACATCATTTGAGGATGGTGTGGCAAGTATTAAGGGAGCATCAATTGTATTCCAAGTTGAGCAAGTGCTCATTTTATCAGAAAAAAATTCATTATTTGGGGCATATCATTTCAAAGGATGAGATAGCAATGGATTCAATGAAGATAGAAGCCATTAGAGAATGGTTAGTGCCAAAGAATGTGTCAAAGGTCAGATCATTCATGAGCCTTGTAGGCTACTACAGGATATTTATTGAAGGATTTTCAAAGATTTCACACCCAATCACTTCCTTGCAAAGAAAGGGTGTGAAGTTTCAGTGGACATTAGATTGTGAAAAGAGTTTCCAACACTTGAAACAATTATTAACAAGTGCTCCAATACTAAGGTTTGCAAACCCAAATAAATACTTCATTGTTTGCATAGGTGCATGTAAAGAAGGACTTGGTAGAGTCCTCAGTCAAAATGGATTTGTCATATGTTATGAATCAAGGAAGTTGAAGGAGCATGAAAGACACTATGCCACTCATGATTTGGAGTTGGTAGCCATAGTGCATGCCTTGAGGAAATGGAGACACTACTTCATGAGGAAAATGTTTTAGTTGATATTAGAACATAATGGTCTGAAATATTTATTTGATCAGCCAACTCTAAATGTTAGGCAAAGCAGATGGTTAGAATTTCTAAGCGAATATGGTTTTGATATAAATCACATCAAGGGGAAAGAGAACAAAGTGGTTGATGCACTTAGCAGAAGAGTTCATGAATTGCATGATATATCCATTAGCATGTACCAATCATATTTGAAAGAAAAAATTATAGAGGCTTCCAGATTAGATTTGCAATACAAGGAATTAGTGGAAAAATTACAACAAGGTATTTTGCAATAAAAAATTGAAGAATACAAGCTAGATAATGATGAATTTCTCAGGTACAAGGGCATAATTTATGTACCAAATTCTCAAGAATTGAAAAATCTGATATTGAAGGAAATGCATAATGTACCTTATGTTGCACACCCAGGTTATCAGAAAACTATTGCAGCTGTCAAAAGCCAATTTTATTGTCTAGGCATGAAGAAAGAGGTTATTGATTTTATTGCCAGATGTTTGGAATGTTAAAAAGTAAAGGTTGAGCATAGACACCCAACTAGTTTTCTATAGCCATTACCCATTCCTGAGTGGAAATGGGAATTTGTAACCATGGATTTCATTACCAAACTTCCTAGAACAAACAAGCAACATGATTCTATCATGGTAGTGGTGGATAAGATTCCCATTTTGTTCGAGTTAAGCTCACTCACAAGGAAGCCAACATCATTGATGTTTATAAGAAGGAAATTGCTAGATTACATGGAATACCCAAAACAATTGTGTCTGAAATAGATCCAAAATTTACCTCAAAATTTTGGAAGGGATTATTTAATGGATTTGGAACAAATTTGAATTTTAGTACAGCTTATCATATAGAATCAAATGGGAAAATAGAGAGGGTGAATCAAGTGATTGAAGATATGTTGAGGATGTATGTGATGGATAGACCATCAAAATGGGAAGACTATCTACACTTGGTAGAGTTTTCTTATAACAATGGGTACGGAGCATCTTTAAAGATGAGCCCATTTGAGGCACTTTATGGCAGAAAGTGAAACACACCAGTAAGTTGGGATAACCTAGCAGACAGAGCAGTGGTGGGGCTAGATTTTCTTAGGGAAATGGAGGACCAAATGATAAAAACAAAAATAAATTTAAAGGCTGCCCAAGACAGGCAGAAAAGATATGCTAATAAGGACAAAACTCACAGGGAATTTAATGTGGGTGAACATGTATTATTGAAAGTGAAATCCAACAAAAGTTCCCTGAATTTGGAAAATTGTTCAAAGTTGGCAGCTCGCTATTGTGGGCCATTTGAAATACTAGAGAGGATTGGTCCGGTAGCTTATATGATTGCATTGCCTGCATCTATGTCTATTAACAATGTATTCCATGTATCATTACTCAAGAAATATACACCTGATGCTAATCATGTTATTGATTGGAATGTGATTCAGGTGGAGAAAAAAGGCGCTTTTCAAGTGCATCCAGTATGCATTCTAGATAGGAAAATCAAATAGCTACAGAATCGATCCATAGGGCTTGTAAATGTCCAATGGACCTTGTACGGTCCCGAGGACACTACTTGGGAGCATGAGGATGCAATGTGGGTGGAATACCCACATATTTTTTAGGATTTTTGAAAATTTGTTGTATATGGGTACATGATGCACTGAGGACAGTGCATAAATAAGGGGAGAGGATTGTAATATCCCTAGGTTGAACCCAATTGTAATGAAAATGAAAATGTACTTAAGTTGGTGAGATATTTGATATCATTTTTGTGTGCACTTTCATGGCATAGTGCACACATGTACTGTGTAGTAAAAAGAGGAAGTGTGCACCTTTCAGGATACCACGTGCAATAACTTAAATGCGCATTATGTTGAGGCCAGGGATCCTTTATGCATATGCTATATTTTATAGGTTGATGAGACAATTATTATTATAAGCTAGGACACTTATGCTTTTATTAGGCCGGAGAGCCTAGATGTTGAAGGCCAGTGCGCCTACTTTTGTATATGTCTCATAATTAATATAAAATACATCATTGCGCACAGACCAAACATGATAAAAGAGATGGGGGACTAAACTCCACTAGTTAGGGAAAGGGAGGGGCTAAGTTAAGGAAAGGGACTAAGCTAGGGAGCTTAAGCCAAAAAGGAATATTATATTAATATTTCTTAAATATAAAGTATGGATAATTATTTTATCCTAAGTTCTAAAGTTGGGGACAAGTGGCCCAAAGTAGCTCCCAACATGACAAGTGTCAAGTTGGGTGCATGCATACATATTGTTGGGACTTACTTCATTTCCTATCATCTTTTCCATCATTCTTCCCATCATTCCTTCCATCGTTCAGTCATCTAGTCAATCAACCATGAGCATGCATACAACCATTGAGCTATCTTTCGTACCTTCATGACTGTACCTGAACCTGTATCCATGGCCATTTTGTCAGGTCTGTAACTATTTATATTGGGAGATGGATTGAAGAAGTGAGTTGTCAGGCCCGTGAGCAATTATTTGAGTCAGAGAATTGTTGGGAATTGATTTTCTGAAGGTGCTAAACTGCAACTACAGTGCTATGAGACTTCCTTTCTGGCCTGTTGCTGAAGCCCGGAAAGGAAGTAGGGAAACCGAAGGAATGTTGAGCAGAGAAGGGGCACACTTCCTAGGTGGGACATGCATGTGGGGAATGAGGGACTATAGGCTGTTAGTTTGAGTTGGCACCAGAGACAAAGTCTTTCCTATTGTCTATGAGTCTTTATCCTAGTTAGGAATCCTATTACCTAGGTGGAGTTTAATCCCAGCTCGGAGGTGACTCACTGTTGAGAGTGGTGAACATTGTGGTCTAAGGATGTGAGGTTTGTGGAAGATTTGTACATAGTTTTATGCAGGATCATCTCTCCACGTCAGCCAGCCAGCCAACCAGCCACGTCAAGCGCATGCATTCAAGGCTAAAGAGAGGTGCAACCCTCATCTTCAGCTTTGTAATTGAATGTAATTAAATGTTTTAGGCTGTTGAGCCAATGAAGTCGTGCCTTTGCACAGGTTGTAGATAAGAATACCTTTAATGTTTGTAAGGCTGAGATCTAGATCTGGATAGTGGACTAGACAACCCATTCAATGTAATTGAATAGGGTAGGTAGATTGGAGGGAAGCGCTCTAAGAGCCTTCTCATGTAAAAATATCAATCATATCTCTTTAGTAGAGGGTATGAGAGGGAGAAGTAGAGTTAGGGTCTGCAAATAGAGAGAAGAAGAGAAGGAGATGAGACCTTGTTACAGACCGTGCTCAAGAACACCTTATGTATGCTTTAGGTTTTCATTCATAGGAGTGTGTTTGATTTCAGGTGAAGGTCTTTGAGGTTTCATGCCAGGAGGGTAGGACAGAGTACTGCGGTCTCTGAATACCAGTGCACTGAAGCACTTCTGAATTCTGCGGTTCAGACAAAGACATGCTGCGAGCACAGAAACTGGAATCAACAACTCAGAGAAGACCTATGAGGTTGTTGAACACCTCAAGAGGCTAGGCCGTGGGGGAAGAACACAGTTGCAGATAGAAGCTCTGAGGAGTTCTGTGAAGCTCTTCCAGAAGGGAATTGAGCAGGCGTATGAAATGAACAGAAAGAGAACAGAACTGTTGAACATTCTATGACAAGGACCTCCATTAAGTTCAAAAGACGTCAAAATCATTGAGGATTCTTGACACTCTGCCAGGTGGGCATTGAGACATTGTGCGGACAGGCACAGGGGAAGAGAACTCTTTGAGTTCTATATTCTGAAGGAAGAGTCCATTGAGGGATATTCACAGGGTTGTTGAACACCCTGATAGACTCAACAAGGGGTTGCTTGAGTAGATAGAGTGCGAGGAGGGCATCTACCTTCTCCATATAAGGGAGAAAGGAAAAAGGACAAGTTTCCTTGGAGGTTGAAGCTACAGGAAAGATTAGGATGGATAGCACCCTTATGTGCATATGAATATGTTGCGAAGGGTAGGAGTTGAAGAATCCTTTGAGGGTTTGAAGGGAAGAATAAGCTCAGGAGAGTGAGTGATTTTACGCACAAATTCATAATTGCAAGGAGTGCAGAACCTATAGAACCATTTTGGACAGGTTCTAAGTATTCGAAGCTTAGGAGGGTCATCATTTTCATATGTGCGACGAAGCTCAAAGTGAGAGAAGTTCACAAAGGAGAAGAAAGGCTAAGGTTGAGGCCTTTGGGAAAATTAAAATTCTTCCCAGCCCTAGAAGAGAGTGCAGAAGCTCAGGAGGGAGCATAGTTGTTGTTGGATGGGCCAACAGATTCTGGACCGTTGAGATTTCTACATCCAAAATGAGTAGGATAAGCACCCCAGGATAGATGAGGTTTGAGCCATCAGATTTGGAGTGGAGAACTCGACAGCCATCAAATCTATCGAGAATTGCATGAGAGTTAAGCCTCCGCGAATAGTCGAAGTTGGAAATCCCGATGAAGAGCGGCTAATTGGGATATCAACACTTGGGATATTGGGGATATCGAGGGCATGGGGTTGGTCGTTCGACATCAAAAACCTCGAATTAGCGAGAGTTGATCTGAGTCGTTCAGTTGTTGGAGGACGCGTGTCACATGATCATCCATTTTGGAGATTCGGCACAACAAAGCACGAAGAGGATTGTGTGGGGCCACAAGAGTTGGTAGGTGGATAGGTGGCACACTGTATCGGAGTTTTGCAGTGAGAAGTTTCGAAATATATGCATTAGGATTCGCGATATCGCGAACTCTGAAAATGCTGATGGAGTAAAGGACCGTTGAAAGGTTATGCTCACTCGTGTGTCGGGGTTTCGGCATATCGGGACTCGGAAGTCGGAGATACGAGTTGTTCGACATCGTGAGTGCCAAAATCATGATAGAGAAAACTCCAATAGGAAAAGTTCAGCGTTGACTGGTTGTCAGTTTTCAGAGATTCGAGAGACCTACGCTAGACCTTTGGATTCGCGAAGACGCGAAGTCTGATCCCCCGAGTGTGAATAGGGGATCCTGTGAAGAGTTTACTGTAGGTGCATAATTCCCGATAGGGAAATAGAAGAGCCTTAGAGTTCTTCAGGCCAGTGAAGAAGAGAAGATCCTGTGCGTCGATGTGGCCTTCTGACCTGTGGGTAGGGGGCATTGGCGCCAGTTGTGGTATCAGAGCCTTAATTCTTGTCTGTATATTTCAGATGAGGAAGGCATAAGAGGTAAAGAGCACTCTGATACACATTAGTTTGGTATCAGAGAAGAACTTCATCTATATATTTCAGGTGAAGTGAGAAGGTAAAGGAAAATAGAGCGTTGGGGACTCTGTAATGGTTGTTCGCAGGTAGGCAGCGATCAAGAAGACAGGCAGCGGGACTATAGGATGAAGCTGGAAACGCTCAGGATGCAGAGTGACAGCAGGTTTGCGAGGAGGGAAGACAGGGAAAACACCATGGCTACTGGAGGCCATAGGTGTGCTGAAAGGAAAAGCCCAGAGCTGATGAGTACAACCAAAAGGGGAAAAGAACTTGCCGACATCACAGAAAAAATGGAAGAACTTGTACTGTGGATGCAGTAGAATATCAAGCCGAGATGGGTGTATGAATGGCCCATGAAGAATCCGAATATAAATTGGCCATTCAAGAAGCTGATAGCTAAGAGACAGCATAGATTGTTAAAAGGATGGTTGAGGCATGCTGAAAACCTCAATGGACCTAAGGAAATGGTTTAGATATGTGAACCGGAGACTAGAAAAATTCTCAGTGAAGAGAATAAAATGGGATCAGCTGAGGATCTCAAAAACTTCCAGGAGGGCAGAGGAGAACTTCCATATTGTCAGGTGGGCAATGAGTTGAGATCGGCTAAAGATCTCAGGGACTATCAGGGGAACGACCAAGGAATTTCACATTGCCAGCTAGGCAATGATATGAGGTCATTGCAAGATCTCGAAGATTGCTAGGAGGGTAGTGGAAGCATCCAATATTTCCAGGTGGGCAGGGATGAGCAGATGAGACTACCTGAGAGTCTCATAAACCCAGAGGTGGATTTAGATCAACAGGTGTAGCTGACAGAGGATGAAGATCCATGTGGTTTTCAGCCATGTGAATGAAGATGATGACAAGTTAAAAACTTTCACCATCTGTGGAGCCTTATAATGATTGGGGGAATTGAGATATTCCTACCACTTGCCCAGGGGGAGGCCAAAATCTGGGTTATAGATGCAGCAACAACAGAAGGACAACTAGCTGAGACTATCACAGAAGGATTGGAGCAGATATCTGAAGCTACCCAGCAGGAGAAGATGAGCATTCTGAGGAATGGATCAATGCTTTCATCCAAGAATCTGAGGAAGCTGCAGCACTGAAGCTGACAACAGGAGAAGTAGAAGAGAATGATGAGAATTCTGAGGAACGGCTCAGTATTTTCAGCTAGGAGACTGAAAAGACTGCAACATGGGAGTTTGCAGAAGAAGAAGAAGAAGCAGACAACATTAGTTTGGCTGATCTGTATGAGCAACTCAAATCCATAGAGAGAAAGGTGAAAGTGCAGGGCGTGCACATCCAATAGGTAAGGTTGGAAGCTAATGAAGAAAACATGGGAGATCATAGTGATCTACTCATGTGCTGAAAATTCTTACAACTGAGGAGACTGCATGAACAAGGCCAACCATTTGAGCAGCTGGCCTAAGTGATCAAGGAGATCAATGAGTTGATGTTGGGGTCAGCAAAAACTGTCAGCAAGGAGAGGCTGAGCAGAAGGAAGGAAGTAGTAGTGTAGCAGCAAGAAGATGGAGCAAATGAACAACTCCATAGGATGATTTGGGATCCAGGAGAATTTCCACAGCTGATATGGGAAGCTCATGAGCGGGAGCTCATGAATTTTGCAGCTGAGGAGTATGATGCAGGAGCATATCTCCACGTCAGCCAGCCAGCTAGCCAGCCACGTCAAGAGCATGCATTCAAGGCTAAAGAGAGGTGCAACCCTCATCTTTAGCTTTGTAATTGAATGTAATAAAATGTTTTAGGATGTTGAGCCAATGAAGCTGTGCCTTTGCACAGGTTGTAGATAAGAAGGCCTTTAATGTTTGTAAGACTGAGATCTAGATCCGGATAGCGGACTAGACATCCCATTCAATGTAATTGAGTAGGGTAGGTAGATTGGAGGGAAGCGCTCTAAGAGCCTTCTCATGTAAAAAGATCAATCGTATCTCTTTAGTAGAGGGTATGAGAGGGAGAAGTAGAGTTAGGGTCTATGAATAGAGAGAAGAAGAGAAGGAGTTGAGACCTTGTTACAGGTCGTGCTCAAGAACACCTTATGTATGTTGTAGGTTTGCATTCGCAGCAGTGTGTTTGATTTCAGGTGAAGTTCCTTAAGGTTTCATGCCAGGAGGGCAGGACAGAGTATTGCAGTCTCTGAATACCAGTGCACCGAAGCACTTCTGAATTTTGTGGGTTCAGACAAAGACGTGCTGCGGGAACAGAAACTGGAATCAACAACTCAGAGAAAACCTATGAGGTTGCTGAACACCTCAGGAGGCTAGGCTGTGGGGGAAGAATACAGTTGCAGACAGAAGATCTGAGGAGTTCTGTGAAGCTCTGCCAAAAGGGCATTGAGCAGGTGTATGAAATGAATAGAAAGATAATAGAACTGATGAACGTTCTATGAGAAGGACCTCCTTTGAGTTTATAAGAAGTAAGAATCACTGAGGATTCTTGACACTCTGCCAGGTGGGCATTGAGACATTGTGCAGACAAGTACAGGGGAATAGAACTCTTTGAGTTCTATATTCTGAAGGAAGAGTCCATTGAGGGATCTTCACAGGGTTGTTGAACACCATGATAGCCTCAACAAGGGGTTGTTTGAGTAGATAGAGTGCCAGGAGGGCATCTACCTTCTCCATCTGAGGGAGAAAGGGAAAAGGACAACTTTCCTTGGAGGTCAAAGCTACAGGAAATCTTAGGATAGATACCACCCTTGTGTGCATATGAATACTCTGAGGAGGGTAGGAGTTGAAGAATCCTTTGAGGGTTCAAAGGGAAGGATAAGATCAGGGGAGCGAGTGATTTTATGCATAAAGTCATAACTGTAAGGAGTGCAGAAGCTACAAAACCATTTTGGACAAGTTCTGAGTATCTGAAGCTCAAGAGGGTCAACGTTTTCATACGTGCAGCAAAGCTCAAAGTGAGAGAAGTTCACAGAGGAGAAGAAATTCCAAGGTTGAGGCCTTTGGGAAAATTAAAATTCTTCCCAGCCCTAGAAGAGAGTGCAGAAGCTTAGGAGGGAGCATAGCTGTCGTTGGATAGGTTGAAAGATTCTGGACCGTTGAGATTTCTATGTCCAGAACAAGTAGGATAAGCACCCCAGGATAGATGAGGTTTGAGCCATCAGATTTGGAGTGGATAACTCGACAGCCATAAGATCTGTCGATAATTGCATGAGAGTTAAGCCTTCGTGAATAGTCAAAGTTGGAAACCCTAACGAAGAGCGGCTAATTGGGATATCGACACTTGAGATATTAGGGATATCGAGGGCATGGGGTTGGTCGTTCGACATAAAAAACCCCAAATTAGTGAGAGTTGATCTAAGTCGTCCGATTGTTAGAGGACGTGTGTCACATGATCATCCATTTCAGAGATCCGACACAACAAAGTGCGAAGAGGATTGTGTGGGCCCACAAGAGTCGGTAGGCGAATAGGTGGCACACTGTATCGGAGTTTCACAATGAGAAGTTCTGAAATATATGCATTAGGATTCATGATATCGTGAACTCTGAAAATGCTGATGGAGTAAAGTACCATTGAAAGGTCATACTCACTCGTGTGTCGGGGTTTCGGCATATCGGGACTCAGGAGTCGGAGATACGAGTTGTCCAACATCGCAAGTGCCGAAATCACGATAGAGAAAACTCCGATAGGAAAGGGTCAACATTGACTGGTTGTCGGGTTTAGGAGATTCGAGAGACCTACACTCGACCTTTGGATTCGTGAAGACGCGAAGTCCAATCCCCGGAGTGTGAATAGGGGATCCTGTGAAGAATTTATTGTGGGTGCAGAATTCTCGATAGGGAAATAGAAGAGCCTTAGAGTTCTTCGATCCAGTGAAGAAGAGAAGATCATGTGCGTCGACGTGGCCTTCCAACCTGTGGGTAGGGGGCGTTGGCACCATAGTTGTTGACATTCTTATCAATATAAGTGCCAATTGTGTGATAAATTTACATGCTGCATTGTTATTTACGTGCTTATTTTTATGGGTTATCATATGTGCGGTTATAATTGTGTTTATTTTTATGGGTATTTCCTTTATATGTTGCATGTATATTTTTACTGTTATTTCAGTGTGAATCCATGCATTTACATAATGTATTTGTGTTTTTACATTTTATGTATAATGCTTCCATGAGAGTTTTTTGTGTATATATTTTAAATGCATGTAGTTCAAAAAATTTATGTGGCATAGATGAGTTGGATATTGGGTATGTTACAGTATGTTCCGCAAAGAGAACAATAAGAGTTCTCTGGTGTAGCATGGCCTGACATGGATGTCCGGGGAGGTTACAAAATTGAATTGTTGATTGTGAATTCTTACTAGGGCCAATCATAAACATGGTGGAGGAACTCTTAAGACTTTCAATCCAGAACTTGGTCGTGCATATCGAAGGAAGAAAATGGCAGAAGAGGACAAGCATGATGAACAAGAGAAAAACTTCCATATGGTCTTTTATCACATGTCAGAAATGGTCGAACAAATGTATGCAGAGTATGAGAAGAGGATGAAGAAGAAATAGAAGAAAAATGAAGCACATGCTAATGATGATGGCTTGGTAAATCAAGGGGCTGGAGGAGACCCTTCTAAGCCTCCATCTTCACCATCAAGTTCTATTTTTTCTTCCTCTGAGTATTCTCATCATTCTCATCATTCTAGGCATAAGGCCTCTTTTAAGAATCCATTATTAAAGCTTGATGTAAATTTTTCTTTACCTATGTTTAATGGAGATGCTAATCCTGAAAAGCTAGATAATTAGATTTGACAGGTTGAAGTATATTGTCATGTTCAACATAATTATGAAGAGGAAGTTAAAGTGAAACTCGCTTCTCTTTGGTTGGAAGGCACCACTCTCATATGGTGGGAGAGGAAACTTCAAGATAGAAGTAAGTGTGATAATCTTCTTTCCTCATGGTCAGAATTTAAATCAGTGATAAGGAAGCAATTTTATCCATTGGTTTATTTACATAAAGCAATGATCGAATGGAAAACTTTAAGGAAAAGTAAAGGTCAAACTATACAAAGTTTCACAAAAGAATTTAGGAAGAAATATCTTGCATTAAACATTCCTTTGGATTGTTATGAAACTTTAATGAAGTATATTCGCACACTTCACAATTATATTCATCATACTTTTATTTGGTTTAACCCCACCAATATTGACAAAGTTTGTGTGAAATCCACTCACCTTGAGAACAGGGGAAAGTATGTTCAAGAAGATCCCACAAAGAAACTTTCCAATCTCCCACATAATCCTTTTAAGAAGTTTAAAAGGAAGGACAATAAGACTGCCACAGTGACGAGAGAAGGAGGAAAGCCATCTTGCACTCATTGCAAGAAAAGTGGTCATGATGATGAACATTGTTGGAAACTATATCCAGAGAAGAGACAGAAATATTTCAGTGGAAAGGAGAAGACAAAAACTATTGCTACAGTGCAACAATATCTTGGTTCCAATTTAGGAGACGAAGGAAAGATCACACCAGTTGGAGTACAAGGTAAAGATTCCCTTCATGCTAGTTCAAATTCCAATAATAAATCTCATGATGATGAATGAAAGAGGAATGAATTATTTCACATAAGAGTTGTATCTAGACACACTAAGATAGATACATTATTTGATCCAGGTTCCCAGGTAAATGTGATATATGAAGCACTTGTCAAAAATATGGGCCTTGAAATGAATCCACATCCAAAGCCTTATCCTCTTGGTTGGGTATGTGATAAAGAAAAACTTAATGTTACCAAACAATGTAGGGTCAGATTTTCTATTGATTCAAAGTTGATTGATGAAGTGGAATTGGATGTTGTACCACTTGATATATCTGGCATAATGTTGGGGAGTCCTTATCTTTATGATAGAAAATCAATCTTCTTTCGTCATGATAAAAAATACCACCTTACTAATGGGGGAGTGGAATATATTGTTAGAGCTCATAGAATGAGAGTAAACACAACACTTTTTAGTGCAGGAAAAATGAAGTGACTCATAAACACTAATAAGAGATATGCACTCATGGTTATAAGAGAGAAAGATGTTGGAACATCCAGCGCTTTCCAAGGATGTGATCCCTCTCATAAGAAAAAATTAATTTATATTGTTTCTAAGTATGATAATATTTTCCAAGAACCAGATGGGTTACCTACTAAGAGGGAAATCCAACATGAGATACATATTCAATAGCATTCTCCTCTTGCTAATGTGGGAATGTACTAGGTGTTAGTTTTGGATATGACAGAGATCAAGAAGCAGGTACATGGCTTATTGGATCAAGGGGTAATCAGGACCAGTTCATCTCCTTTTGGTTCTTTGATCATGATGGTGCCAAAGAAATATGGCACATGGATATTGTGTGTCTATTACCATGCCTTAAATATGATCACAATGAAAAATCGATACCCTCTTCCTTGTATAGATGATTTACTTGATCAGTTAAAGAATGCTTTTTATTTCACTAAATTGTATTTTCACAATGGATACCATCAGATCAGGGTTGCATAACATGATGCATGGAACACTATCTTTAAAACCAAACAGGGATTGTTTGAGTGGTTAGTTATGGAATTTGGGCTTTGTAATGCTCTGACAACTTTCATGCGTGTGATGAATGATGCATTCATGCCTTTTATAGATTATTTTGTGATTGTATATTTAGACGATATTCTTATTTTTAGAGGGACTTGGGATGAACATGTCAGGCATGTAAAGCATGTATTGGATACTTTGCAAATAGAAAAGTTGTATGTAAAATTTTCTAAATGTGAATTTATCAAGACTACACTTGTGTACTTAGGTCATATTGTACAAGGAGGACAATTGAAAATTGATCCTTCCAAGATTGATGTAATTGTAAATTGTCCTGAGCCGAAAAGTGTAACCGAGATGTGGAGCTTCTTAGGTGCAGTCCAGTATTGGAGGAGGTTTATTTTGAAATTCTCCTTTATAACAACTCCTTTGCATGCCTTAACCAGTGTGAAGAACACTTTTTAGTGGGGAGGAATGTTGGCATGTTTTACAGGCAGCGTATGATTGTCATTGATGGCAAGTACAACAATGATGATGGCTTGAGTACAGGTACAATGTGCCAGGCGGGCACCAGAAGTATTTTGGGGAGACACAGCAGAGAAAGCTCGTGAAGACCAGAAGAGTTAGTGCAGAGGTGCACGTAGAGTGCAGAGTGTGCTTGTCATTGATGGAAAGATTAGAATGTGCATTGATGGAAAAATAGGAACAACGTAAGCTCAGGAGGATTAGCGCAGAGTCACACGCAGTGCATAGGTGTGCACCAGGTATGAGGTTAAGTCATTTCCAAAGCTCAAGAGAGACAACATACTTAGAATCTTAGGCGGATCAAAGGTCGAGGCCTTTGACACTTAGAAATTCTTCCAGGTCAGGAGAATGCATAAGCTCGAGAGGAGAAGCAACAATGATCATTGAATCCCATTCAGAATTCCCGATGACCATCAAATATGAACTCAGATACGACGAGTGCACAGATGGAGGATATATCTTGGGCATTAGATCTAAGTGCGAGGTCCGACCATCATTGGATCTAGGAGAACCTACACGTTCTTTAAAGTGCAAGGTGAAGAGGGCTTACAAAATATGGAAAGAAGGAGTACCATCCATCTTCGGGCAGGACACGTGGTCACAGATCATCATTTCGTTGACCAAGAAGTCAAAGGAAGGAAGTGTTCTATCCTTCCAAATTGTGAAATGCAAAATGGCGAAATGATCTGAGCCGTTGGATCAAGAATTGATCAGGGACGGACGCATGGCGAAAGATCAGAGCACCACAAAGAATCCATTTTGGAGTTTCTCAAACTGGGAAATCAAAGATCAAAGGAACATTAACCTTTGAAGTAGCGAACCCTGAAATCCCGAAAGGTGAAATATCAGAGCAGGTCAAAAACCCCATTTCAGATTTTTAGATATCGGGCATTGGAGGAGTCAAGGAAGCAACTCATGACAAGAATGCCGAAAAGGTAAAATGAGAAATGTCGGAATACGTTGATCTAACTCCATATCAGATTTTTGGATACTGGGAGATTGAGAAGTCAAGAGTCGATACTCTTCAACACAGGAAACCTAAAGTCGCAAAACCCGAAGTTGCGAAATGCGAAATCGCGAAATGTCAAAGACTCCATTTCGGAGTTTCAAATATCGGGAGTTGGAGAAGTCAAGAGTTAAGATTATTCATCAAAGTAGTCCCAAATTCGCGAAACCTGAAGTCGTGAAATGAAAAATTGTGAAATGTCAAAGACTCCATTTCATAGTTTCAGATACCGGGAGTTGGAAGATTCAAGAGTCAAGACTCTTCATCACAGGAGTCCTGAAGTCGCGAAACTCGAAGTCACAAAATGAAAAATCACGAAATTTCAAAGACTTCATACCAGAGGTTCAGATACCGGGAGTTGGAAATGTCAAGGACTCTCATGACAGGAATCCCGAAGTTGTGAACTATGAAAAGCCAAAAATTTGATCTGACTCCATCTCGGAGTTTCGCAGATCGGGAGGTGGAGTTGTCAAGAACTCTCACATCAAGAATGTCGAAATAACGATGTGTGAAATCACAAAGAGATATGGACCGTTGAATCATCAAGAGTGTGGACCATTGATATGACTCCATTTTGGAGGTTCGGATACGGGGAGTTGGAAGAGTCAAGAGTTGAGACTCTTCATCAAAGGAGTCCCAAAGTTTTGAAATGCGAAATGCCGAAATGCGAAATGTGAAAACACCTTTTTTGGTGTAGGCCTTGGTCACCATCAGTGGTCACATCGTCGAAGAGCTGTAGAGAAGATCTCGAAGAACCAAGATCCATTTCGGAGTTTCGGGGACCATGACATGGAGCGTCAAGAAACTCTACCATAGGAATGTCAAAATCCCAAGATGCTAAAATGCAAATTAAATGAAAGATCCTACGAATCCAATCCAACGGTGTAGGTGAATTTAAGTATGATCGGAGGGCTACTGTCTCACTTCAGATTGTAACTACCAGAAACGACTGATGGATTTTTCTAAAGGAATCAAACATGCTTCAGTGTGATCACCAAAGAAGATGAAGAGGCTCGAGGGATCTTCCAGTGGAATGAAGATTATTCTTAGAGGTGATTGACAGATGGAAGAGTGTTGAAGCCTGTAAATGCAACAGAGAGGATTAGCTCGACTTTGATAGAGAAGACAAAGAGTCTCAACTTCCAGACAGACTAAGGAATATCGTCTTAACACCAAGTGACGATGGACACATGGATTTAACTACCAGAGAAGATGAAGAGTTGCCATGATGATAAGGCAGAGCACTCGACATGGAGTGAGCATGCAGAAGCATGGCAAGAAAGCATGCACAAGGTGCACAGAGACTATAAGTATGTAGAAAAAAGAAGAGTGTTGGTGTTGTTATTGTTTAGAGTGATCAAGGAGTGTAGAAGGAGGAGTGTACAGCAGCAGAAATATAGAGGAGAGGAATGGTGCATTGAATGCACATGGCACATAGAGCATAAAAGGCAGAGGCACAAAAATCACAAGGGATGTGTGCAGCAAGACAGTGAGGTAGTAAATTAAGGCTAAGGTTCTCTTGTAGATAAAAATAGAATATCAGAAAATGCAAGAAGACGCAGACATAGAGACAATGATACAGCAGAGCAGAGCAGCATAGCAAAGGAGTGATAAGCTTGGTAAGCCAATGATAAATATTGTATCATTGTGATAAATTTATATATAGAAAAATTTATATGTTAGGGTGGAAGGGAGGTCCTAGGGAGGACTATTGTCCTCAAAGTTTCAAGTGGGTCCATGAACACAGGGAGTTGTATCTTCCATTTGGCTACAGCCAGAGAAACCAGGGTGGCAGGGTGGTGCAAGAGAGAATTGTTTTTCTCTGTTATATAGGTTGGTGCCTGTGTGACTGGAAGTTGGTGCTTCCGTCCAGTTGGTGCTGGAACACTTAGGGAGTTGGTTCTTCCTTCTAGTGGGTGCTAGAGAAACCCGAGAGTTGGTGCTTCCCTCTAGTAGGTGCTAGAGAAAACAGAGAGTTGGTACTCTCAGCAAGTTGTAGCTTGAAAAACAGAGGTTGAAGCCTGATTATGAGTTGGTGCTCATAGGTATGATAATGTAAAGAATCTAAAGAATACTTATCATATAAAGAAGAAGAGGTTTTTACCCTTTATGGTTTTCCTCAAAAAATATCTGTCTCTGTGTATTCCTTATGTGTGAATGATGTTGAATGTTCTATTGCTTACTTCCTTGCATTATGGTAATTGTCATTGAGTGCTCTGCAAAGAATCTAAAATAAGCATAATTGTTTAAGCACGGTAACAACTGATTCACCCACCTCCCTCTGAGTTGTCCAACAATTGGTATAAGAGCCTACCCCTTTTATCTAAGGGTAGATTGTGGAGCTTAAACATATCAAGTCATGAAGGGACTTCAGTCACTAAGACTCCTTTGTTTAATGGAACAAACTTCACCTTCTATAAGGTTATAATGAGAACATACATAATGTCCTTAGGTGTTGATGTTTGGGATGTAGTAGAGACTGGATACATAAACCCTGTTGTGCTATCTTCCAAGGATGATAAGTTATAATTTATCATTAATCCTAAGGGAATGAATGCTATCTTGAATGGACTTGCAGAAGCCGAGTTTGTAAAGGTGATGCATCTTCAAACTGCCAAAGAAATGTGGGACAAAGTCATTAGCAGTTATGAAGGTAATGAGAAGGTAAAAGATGTCAAGATTCAAACCTACAGAGTACAGTTTGAAAATCTACAGATGAAAGAATATGAAACCATTGGGAAGTATTTTCTAAGAGTTGAAGAACTAGTAAATGCAATGAAAGAACTTGGTGAAAAAATTGAGGAACCCTCCTCAGTTCAAAAAATTTTGAGATCTCTGCGAGATAGGTTCAACCCAAAGGTCTCAACTATAGAAGAACTAAATGATATAAAGACTTTGGATTTTGATCAAATTCTAGGAACATTGACTGCATATGAAATGAGGATAGTTACAGATAAACCCATCTCTATAGAAGCATCATTTAAAGCAGATAAGAATGAAGATTCTGAGCCTGATGAAATTGAAGCAAAATTCGTGAGAAGACTAAAGAAAGGATCACGCAAGTACCAAGGTAAGATGCCCTTCAAATGTTTCAACTATGGTAAAATAGGTCATTTCACAAATAAATTTCCACACAAGAAACATGATCAGAACTCTGAAGGTGAAAAGAAGCTCAAATCCAAAAGATTTGATAAAAAGAAAAGTTTATGTGTAACCAATGATGACTTCTCAGAAGACACTGATAGTGACTCTTCCTGTGAAGATAAGGTAAATGACTTCATGCTTATGGCCAAAAATTATTATGATAATAAAAACACAGGCAGTGAGGCTAATGAAGAAGAAGTTGTGGTTGATTTGGAAGGAGAATTGATCAGCGCACTGGAAGAGATTGACAGACTCAGAGTTAATAACATAAAGCAAAAACAATTGCTGATACAGTTCAAGAAAGATAGTAAACAGCCTAATGAAGACAATGTCTTGCTAAAAGTGGAATTAGAAGAGGAAAAGAAAATCGAGGACATTCTGAAACAACAGTTATCAGAAAATAAGGCAAGATGTAAAGCTCTGGAAGAAGTAGTGAAAACTAGGAAAGAGTTGGAGAAGTTTCAAGCCTTGTATCATCAGAATTTGTCGAGTATCAAAGCCTCAAAAGTATTAGCTACCATTCTGAATAAGCAAATGAATCCAAAGTTGAAAACGGTTTTGGGTTATGAAGAGGGATCAAGTAGTGGTCATCCAAGCAACAGAGACTTCATCAAGTTTGTCAAATCTACAAGCAATGACAACAACAAACCTGTAGAAACAAAGGAAGATAATCAACCACCCAGGAGGAGTAAAGAAAAAGGTGCCAGAACTGAATCTGTAGAACAAGGAAATAGTACACTCCCTACTCAAGGAAATCATCAGCATGGAAGAAATCAATGTGCTCAAATGTTATTGGATAAATCTGTAAGTGCGGACACAAACCGATCTCCCTAGATCCACCTGGATCTAGAACAAAGAAAGACAGAATGATACTATTTCCCTAGATTAAACTATTGAATATACTAAGAGATACGATCAAAGAACATACCTTATGATCGCTTCCTTTGGTATTTATTGTTCTTTCTTCGCTCCAGTGCTCTCATAGAGTCAAGATCAAAATAATACAAACCAACCGAAGTGAAGAAAGCATAATCTATTCAAAAGTCAATCTATGTATATGATCAAGGAGTTATACAATAAAGTGGAATTAACTTTATGGGAAAGGGACACATTACTGTATCATATTGATGGAAAGTAAATATTACAACCTGAGCCTTGATGTTGCAAACTTCCTTTCAATGGCCCTTATCTCTGACACACACACTTGCTCACTTGCATGAAGAAGATCAACCACTTTTGCTAGACTTGCTGGAGTTCTCTAGTTGTTGTAGCTTCAGTCCTTCACACAATCTTTCACCAATTCTCCAATGTCTCACTTAACCTTGTTTGATTCTAACCTTTTCCGTGAGAATCCCCTCAATATATAGGAGAGGATGAATTAGTTACTTGGATAAGAATGATCCCAAAATATCAGGAAATCCAGTACTTAGATAACCATTCGAATGCCATCTCATCCTTCTAGAATATTCCCTTCTAGAAGCTTTGAGAATTCATATTTTTCCCTTCTTTAGAAATATTTTGCACCCTAGTAGTTAGACACAGTGCGAACTTCTCGCACCTCGGCTTAAGTCAGCCTGTGAGAATCATGCATTCTCGCAGGAAAATGTATTAGCAGCCTGTGAACCTTCCTCAAAACTGTGATTTCTGGAAAGAGATGAAGGTAACTCTTCTCAGGAGAAAGTTCTAATGAAGAGCCTGAGTACACCATCATCAATACATAATCATGATGACCAAAATCATGGGTAATAGAATGCCCCCCAAAGTATGAGGTTGGAACTAGTGACATCCGATAGACTTTGTAAGTTGCATGTGTGTGTCGAGAACCAGGAGCACATCTAATCGGAAACCTGCAAACACCTAAGCCTCTGTAGAATATCATATATACCAATTCCGAGGTAGGCATTTCCATACTCAGATCATAGACTGATGACATTATAGGCAAAGTTCATGGCCACCAATCATACACTGTGGATCCATACCGTCAAAATATAGCATAGCCACCCGAATACACTGTGGATCTATGCAAGAAATTTCAAATCAAGACGACATAGCCACGAAACATACACAGTGGATCTATGTGTCGCAAATTATACATACTCCATCGCAACCTATATCACAAAGATAATATCCAAGGTCTTCAATTTTGTCGCTCAAAGTACAAATCTAACCATGTGATTACATGTTTTGAAGTCGAACATGGTAGAAACCACTTGATTACTGGTCATTGATGTAACCGGTAACAAGTGCGAGGGAAATCACCATTGATGTCAATGACTCCCAAGGTACTATAGTACAATCCATCGACTGTGAATAGATGAGTTGATGTTGAACATCCAACGGAATCTTTCAATTAGGGGTCAATGATGTAGATCCACTGTCGAAAGTGAGAAAACTTGCCATTGAGGCATGCAAGCTCCAAGGTACTAAATAATTTCTAAGTTTTGATTCCGGATAATGAGCTGAAGTCGATGGAACAAAACTCATCGTAGGAGGGCCTTAATGTATCCCCCATCAATGACACGAAATGAGTAACAGATTTTGAAGGTGAAACAGAGCATGTTGCAAATTGGACTGGACACAGGGAAGGCCAACATGGAGAGAATGGATAACTGCAAATGGCCGACTCAATATAGGTTTCAAATGGACTTCTCTTGAACATATGAACGACACGACCAATGATTTGGCAACATTGACTCAAATATGACATAAGAATGACGTTGTAATCAATTGAAAGAGAGACAAATGGATTTCCCAAACCGACTTCAAATGATGAATAGGGGGTGTCATGTTCAAGAGCGACACTTACTGCCAATCAATACAAAGATGAAACATATCCCTTTCCCAAATTTTCCCCCACCATTTCTGGCGAGTACCTCCTTATTTTTATGCAAGCTTGAGGAGGATAACATGTGCTTGTTGATATAATCTCATCCTTCGGACGAGTCCCTCAGAGTATATTTAACGAGCCCTAAGAAGGAGTGGTTCAGTCCCATTACGGGTCTGTAAATGTTTGTTTAACGAGTCCAGAGATAGAAAACTCGAAGGTTTTTCAAGATTATAGAGTTTGGAAAAACACTTAAAAGAGAACTCTCTTAGTTCCTTTTTTTTAAAATAGTTTGGATGAGACCGAAAAAGAGAGAAATTATTGCTCACCAGACGCATACTTCAAATACTTTATCAAGCATGAAAATAGCAAGGTCACTCAGCGATCTTTTCATGTTTAGAGAGTCTGAAAAGAGATTAAAGAAAACTCTAGGGGGGTTCCTTTTTTGTATAACCTTATTGAGCCCGAAAAAGTGATAAAACTATGCTCGATCACATTCTTATGTTTTTCACAAGCGCAAGAATAGACAAAAATGACGCTCGAGGTTTTATGTAAAAACCATAAAAAATAATCAAAATCACACCATAACGGAGAAAAATATGTCCATATCCTTGTATGTAATCATCAATTTCATCACACATGCAAGTCATTACACTCATCTTGATATTAGGAATTAGGTTTAATCAATAAATAAGCATAAAAACCCAAAGTGACATAGTAAAAAGTAAATTAAATGAGTAAATAAACATTTTTACCATATCATTTCACATTTCCACTATTGAGCTCCAAAACCCCCTTTTTACCCTCAGTATTTGGCGTCAATTTTTGGGAGCTACAAGAGATCATTCAATGAGCCGTCTGCAGCATTAAGGTAATCTCTTCATCTTTGACATTTTCATGGTTTAAATTTTGAATTTAATTGGTTAATTTTTTGGTTTCAAGTTGTTTTTTGAACTCTACATGCGCATAGGCATTCTTCCAGGCAGCCCATACGGGGCCTGCAAGAATGATGCGTTCTCACAGGTGAGCCTTGAGCCACCTGCGAGGTGTTCGCACTGTGTAAATGAGGCACCTGCGAGAACCGCATAACCCAATTTTTTTTAAATATTTAGCCAATGAAAAAGATTCAGATCATGAACAAAATCATTAATCCTCCTTTTATGTTCCTTGTGTAGATAAATAGCCGTAAACATGGTGCTTGAGTGGCATGAAAGAGAACATGAAGAGGATAATGAAAATGCTGAAAATCATCCTCCCACCATAGTTGCATTGAGAGATTGTGGGCTCCTAAAATACTTTCGCATCCTGGGCATGAGGGCCCAAGTTAGACTACTGGAGTATCTAGTTCGTATGTGGGACCCAGATCAGCAAGTTTTCAATGTAGGAGCTCACACATTGTCCATAGACATTGAGGACATATACTTCTTGACTGGATTATCTAGGCGCGGGTATTATGTCAGCCTGACTAGTAGTAGAGGCGGTGGATTAAAGATGAGTGAGTACTGCCCTCAATACTGTGTACCTGAGGCTGAGAGGCAAAAGGGAAAAGTGACTACCTGGGGGGTACAATACTTGACCCTCCACACCATCCTTTTTACTATAGCTAGGATGGTCAGGAGTTCTGCTCCTCATATGGAATTATAGAGCTACTTCCAGTACGCCATCGAGTGTACAGAGCCGCGTGTATTCAACTGGGAAGATGTTGTGCTTCACAGTATCAAAAGGTAATTAACCAAATGCAGGCGGGGTGAATTGAAACAATTTGGTTATGGATCTTTGTTAGTGTCCTTCTTCCTCGAGAGGGTCCCTGTATTTAGACTACAGGTTGAGTGGAACTTATCAGGTCCTAGGGATCCAAGGATGCTTAGATGGTGTCGGCTCATGGCCCGGCACGTAGCAGGACCAATCGTCAAGTATGACGATATTTTCTTTGACTGGCTTCGAAACCAAATGTTGATGGTCGATGACTACGTGTATGTCGGGTTGGATTTTCGAGGAGATCTAGATTCAGCACTGCCTGAGGACGCTCAGTGGGGATACCTCGGTAAGAAGTACACACATTTTCTCTTTTTAAATGTTTTTGAATTTTTTATCATATTAAAATGTTTTTGTTTTATATATTTATCCAAAGACTAACAAAAAATGTTTGTTGATAACACAGACGTTGGACCGTATAGACCTCTTGGCACCTCTCCTATCTAGCGATGAGGAGAAGTAGCAGTAGTAGCACCACATTATGCCGAAGATTATCAGGTGGTGGAACAGGATTTAGAGGGCCTGACAACAGACATTCCAGATATGACTCTGGAAGAGGTTCCACGATGCAATCAGCGTCACACTATAGGGGTATCAATAGCTATGGGTCGACTGCTCCGTAGGGTTGCTAGGGCAGTCATTTGTTACCATAAACTTCATCTGTGACGTTGCTTTGTAGAAGCTATGAGCTTCAAATTTTGATATTTTGGTCTTCGAACAATCTTTTTGTAAAAGACAAACTCTTTTGATCGTTATATATACAAATGGCTTCTACCGGTTTACTTTATATTGTGTGAAATTTAAATGTGTTTCATTTATAAATGGTTCAAATGTCTGTCGAATACATAATTAGTCAATGCATCTATTAATGTATTAAGACATCTAGGAATATGTTGATATTCAATGTGATCAAAATATCGTTCCAAGAGACGAATTCGCAAATACACCCGTAACAAAGTAGGACTTCGAATAGAGTAGATATTACTTAGATGTAGTACTACAAGCTGCGAGTCAAGTCGCACGACCAAATGACGAATTCCAAGTGAGATAACATCAACTAATAATTCAATGAAGGTGCTATACTCTGCAATGTTGTTGGTTGCACGACCAAGACATACACCTCGTAAAGATATAAGTTCGTTTGTTTGGGCATAGATTGCCCACGCAGCGGAAGCTAGGTTCCGAGTACTACGACTAGCACCATCAGCAAAGCCAATATAGGGTAGCGAAGACTCTGACATCTAGCAATCAAACACAACATCACATAAGGGCAGAGACCAGATAACGTCAAAAGCAAGCTAAAGTAACACACACAAAGTATGATACATAAAATACAAGTACTTGTGCACAAATGATTTATGCATAGTACTTCTTCAAGTACAGCCCATTCCTGGGTTCACTTAAAGGGATACCATCGTAATCGACCAGCTCATATGCTCCCTTTTCCAAAACTCGGCGAACAATATAAGGACCTCGCCACATTGGTTCAAATTTCCTAGCTCCTAATGCATCTCGATCATGTTCGTAAATAAGAACAAGATCACCTTCAGAGAAAACGTGAGGCTTGACATGCTTATCATACTACGCCTTGATACGTTTCTTCTGGGCTTCTATTACTAGAGTGGCATCTCATCGATTTTCATCTAATCGCATCAAATACAATAGACATTCTTCTTCATCAAAAGTATATGGGTAAGAGTTCGACAACTAGCTTCAGAGAGGGTATCTCACATTCTATAGGAAGAATGGCTTCCACACCATAGACTAATCGAAAGGGCATAAACCCAATAGCGGATTTGACAGATGTTCGATATGCCCACAATGCCAAAAAAAACATTGTATGCTAGCTTTTTTTATGAATTCCTATCATCTGTCGAAGCATAGTTATAAGAACTTTGTTGATTTCTTTGACCTGACCATTAGCTTGCCGATAATAGGGTGTTGAGTTATCATGACGAAGACCCAAATTTTCCATAAGTTCAAACATCATTCAATTCCTAAAATGACTACCATGATCAGTAATGATAGCTTGGGGAACACCAAAACGAGATATGACATGGTTAAAAAGAAACAACGCTGCAGTCTTTCCAGTATTATCAAATTTCGACATCTCCTCAGCCCATTTTGTAAAGTAATCAATAGCTACAATGATGTAACCATGACCCCCGGTCAAGTGAGGGTGACATGTCATGAAATAAATGCCCCATGTTGCAAAAGGACCAACTGATACCACAGGATGAAGAGTAGCAGGATGTGGCCGAATTAGCTGAATGTAGGTCTGGCAGGCATGGCATTTCTGAACGGCAACAATGCAGTCGTTGAACAAGGAAGGCCAAAAATACCCTGCGCTTAAGATCTTCTGGGTAGTAGCATACCTAGACATATGACCACCACATGCTCCAGAATGGAAGCCATTCAGATCTTTCTCAGCTTCATCAAATGTCAAACAACGTCGAAAAACAGAGTCAATTCCTCGATGGTAAAGAGTATCCCCAAGGATAATGTATTGACGAGCTTGATAACGGACACGACGTCATTCAATACTAGACAAAGCAGGCTGGAAAGTCTGGGTTTGGAGATATATAATGATATCCCCATACCAAATATAGTCAGTTCTAATAAGGAAAAGAGATTCATCGGGCAATGAATCTACTGCTACATTTTCCGTGGCAAAGTGAGGAAAATTGCATATTAACTCAACAAAAACTAAGGATTTCTTAGACATGGCGTGATCGAATTCCAAGTCAAACTCCTGGAGTATGACAATCCATTTGGAGTACTTTCCCCCTAGCAATTAACGTGTCAAAATATGTTCCATAGGGTTTCAATGAGAAATTACTGTAGTTTTTCTTGAGAGAATATAATGCCGAAAGCATTGAACGGCTTGAACGACAACCAAAGCCAGTTTTTCAACATGTTGATACTTGATTTCAGTTGATGTAAGACTTCGACTCAATTAATAAATAACATGTTCATCGTGTGTATCATCCTCTTGAATGATAACCATACCAATGGTATACTCTGAGGCAACAAGATAAAGAAAATAATCACGACTATAATCAGGAGGAAATAGAAGCGGAGCTCGTGTGAGGGACAACTTCAAAGCCTCAAAGGTATTGTTGGCCACGGTATCCCAGACAAACTCTGAATCCTTATTTAGTATCCGCATAAAACCACGAGTAATCTCGGCGTAATTAGGGATGAAATGACGAAGAAATTTTGCTTTCCCCTGCAAACTTTGCAACTAGCGCAGTGCAGAAGGAGGAGGGAGATTAATAATTGCCTCAACCTTAAGAGGATCTACCCGGATCCCTTGATGTGAAATGATGAAACCTAGAAGACAGCTGGATTTTATGCAAAAAATGCATTTATGAGGATTTAAATGGATACGATAGAACCGACAATGAATGAAAATGGCTCGGAGATGAGTGGGGTGATCGATGCGGTGCAAGGAATGAGCTAGTAAATTGTCCAAATAAGGTTGAACGATATGCTTTATATCATGAAAATCATAATACATAGCATGTTGAAACGTCACGCCAGTGTTCTTAAGACCAAAGGGAAGTTTCCTATAGGAAAAAGTACCCCAAGGACAAATAAAAGCGGTTTTATGTTGGTCCTTAGGAGCGATGTTAATTTGATTATAGCGGGAGAAACCATCCATGAGATAAAAGATTTCATTGTTGGCACAGTCATCGACAATCTGGTCAATGAAAGGGGTTGAAAATTTGTCTTTTGGACAAGCTTTGTTAATATCCCTATAATCAACACATACACTAATACTACCACCTTTCTTATCAATCGGTACAGGGTTAGAAACCCATTCTGTCAGAGCCACGGGATAAATAAAGTCGGCTTTGAGAAGTTTTTCAAACTCGAGCTTGATAGTCGGCACATTACATGGGTGGACTGGATGAAGGTGCTACCAGACAGGTTTATCTCCGGGGTATGTCTTAATCTCATGTACAACAATAGCAGGGTCGATACCTGGCATCTCTTTGTAACTCCAGGAAAAGATGCCACGAAATTATTTGAACAGATACGTATAGGTGACGATTTCATCGGGAGAACACGAAGCTCCAATATGAACATTTTCAACTATCCTAGGTTTAACGGATATGTCAATGGGAATCATGGAAGAGATATTACTAAGGTTCCCTTCGGCAAACACATCATGTGTAGATTCGGGAATGGTCGATATGACAACAACGGTCGACAAAGTCGATATCTGTTGGTAATTCTCTAGAGTGTGTTGTTCCAGAAAGAGTATGGAACGATGATGTCCATCGTCCCAAGGGGTTTCCTCCATGACGGACATGATCATCTTGTCAGTGGAAAAGATGACATGGAAAGGATCGGGAGACAACTCATCAAGAGAGGGGGTAGAAGGTGTTGTCTATTGAATGGCGTGATAAGCAGACTCAATTGGACTTAACGGCATGACGTCACCGAAACGAGTATGATCTCCAGGGTTAGGGACTATCCAAGGGTCGAAAGACATAGGAATTTCATGAGGTACTATGGAGATCATGTTGATAGAATCAACTGACAGGCGTGGAACATCAGGCGGTGGAATGGGGAAAGTACCCATTAACAAAGAGTCTTTTAAAAGGCCTACCCTGACATTCTCGTAACCTGGCGGGGTTTTAGCTATAAACGGCACGTTGCCAGTATGAGTATTGGAATTGAAGAAGGCAAGTTGGTCAATAGTAACAACCTTTCCTTGATGAGGAAAACATACTACACGGAAAAGTGTTGAGACAACTGCACACATGGAATCAATCCATCTACGACCAAGCAGAAGATTATAATCAAGAGGATCATTGAAGACTTCCACTTCAACTTGGACCGTCTTACCTTCTAGTGTAATAGGAAACGATGGAAGAACACCATAAGGCTTAAAACCAAAGCCATTGAAGGCTTTCAGAGTATTTTGTGATTCATTTAAAGGAGGAGAGCCAATGGATTTCCAACAAGCAAAATACATTACACACGTAGAGGCACCCTCATCGATAACAGTTCAGCAAATGTTCTTGTCAGAGACAACAACTTGTATCTGGAATGCAAGCTGAGGGGGTAACCTTGGAATATGATCATCCAAGTCAAAGACTATTAAATTCATATCAGTTAGATCAATACCACCTATAGATTTCAACAATTCCTTCTATTGTGCAGGACAAGACTGAAGGACTTCAAGGGTTGACATCGTTGAAGGTGCCTGGGCCAGATCTTCAACAATGTTGTAGTTCTGGGCCGCACAAGCATGAGGATTGAAAGTCGATTTCCTAACAACACCTTTTGGGGGTGGTAGTAGAACTGTATCAAGGCTCGATCGTTTGAGATGAAGAGGACCGTTTGTAGGTGGAGTCAGTGGAGAGGGTTGTACCAAAGCAGGAGGTAAACTGTTAACCTTCTCCTTAGACAGAGAATAATCTTTGGCTCTAGTCGTGAGTGCAACGTTGTTTGTCTTAGAATCATTGGTACACATCAAAACATATGATGTCGTAGAAGTATATGGTTAGTCATGGATGACCAACTGAGCCTGTTGTTGAGACGGGAAGGGTTGGGACAAGACTGTCGGTGTAGATGGTTTTGGAGTTCCTTGAAGGAACTTAGTAACCTCGACACGTCGTGGACAATCCTTTGTGTAGTGATCATCACCACAGATAAGGAAAGGGTATCGAGTTTTGCACTTATTCCGATCTTCAACAGGAGGGGTTTTAGTTTTCTCAGTTTGATTATTATTTTTGTCCTCCTTATTCTTGCCTCTCCCTTTCTTTGATTTATTTTTACTGGTCGGGGTAGATTGAACAATGTTCACCTAAGAATTTTTACCAGTGGAAGTGGCAGGAGACGAAGAATTTTGAACATTAGAAGAAGTAGATTTAGGGGTTGTACTTGAAATAGAATGTGAATGGGCTTGGGCAGTACCAATCACACCATCAGCTGCATGCGAGGCAGCTTGAGTAGTTGAAGTGCTGGAAGTACCAGGATGAGGTAATTCAGGTAGCAAATCGTAAAGTGTTCCCATTTGCAAATAAACAAGATCAAGATATTGAGAATGACTTATAGCCTGCTCTTCTGTGACAACGCCACCCATGGCAATGTCCTTACCGATTTCATTCACAAATGACTTTGTAAACCATTCGGCCAGTAACTGATCGGGAAGTTCAAGTTTGATTAGACGTCGTCTCCTTCGCCACTCATGGATATGACCCGATATATGAGTGCATTTAGTTTGTTTGAAGGAAGTCAAAATCTCAGTCCCAGAATCATAACAGATCGGTAACTGGTAATGTGTAAGAAAATCCATAGCTAGGGTGTTGAAATCAGAGAAGAAACCTCGTGGCAATTCAATATACCACTTCACAGCAGAACCAGTAAGGGTTCGTTGAAAAAGATGTAAACGAATAGAGTCATCCATCAATGAGTTGGATGAACACCATAAGTGAAAAATCATAACGTGATTGTTTGGGTCCTCTCCCACTTTGCCATCGAATTTAGGAATGTCCGATGGAAGCTTGGTTGGAATAGCAGGCCATTGGGGAGAATGACGAATAGAATCATTTAGAATCCTAGACAAATCTGGCAAATCCAAAGTAGCAAGAAAAGGTAATTGCCGATTCACCTGTGGGTATTGTTGACTTTGGGGTGGAAGACCTATTGGCAAACCAGTAGGCCCATACGCAGTCTGCCCATAGTGGGAAGGCCCCGGCTGATTCGGTGGTGGCTGAAGAGGATAGTAGTTCCAAGGTTTGTAACCTTGAGTTTGAGTAGGGACCTGAGGTTGAGCATTTTGACCTGGACCCCAAATAGGATTAGGTATACCTGGATATGGTTGGCCGATAGTAGTGGCAGGTTGTTTCCCCCGAGTCGTTTGAGGAAGATTTTGTAGCATCTGTGTCCAATACTGGGCTAAAGCAGAAGGTATATTTTGTCCAAAAGGTGGGGTTGGTCCCCCTACTGTAGGTGGAGTTCCAATTGGATGTTGTGTGACAATCATAGGTTGTGTAGTAATTGGATTGTGTCTAGTAAGAGGAAATTGAATTGGACCACCTTGTCCACCAACCAGAATCTGCAAGTTTTGTAGAACAAACGGGATAGTGCCACTAGGATTAGGATTGCCAGAAGGAAATTGTGGAAGTGTTGGAATAAAATCGGGAATAGGGTTCCCATGAAAAGAAGGACCACCACCAGGAGTACCAGATGGGGTTTGTGGAGGTGTTGGATTGGAAGCATTCAACAAAGCATTCAACGCATGGTAGCTAGGTGGCAATGTAGGAGTAACATTGGGTGTTCGCTGGGTATTTATAAGAGGAAGTCTAGCTGTAGTGAACCCGGTTTGGACACTCGTAGTGTTTGCGAGATGGGCCATCTCTTCAGGGAGAACAAAGTGATAATTTGTATTCACCGGTATAGTCTCTGTCTCAGAAAACACTGGAGGGTTGATCTCAGAGACCACAGGCGAACCAGGACTAAAAAGAGTCCTGCAGAAATCACCAGCAGACCAAAAATGATCTTGGCCTTCAACACTGGGAAAAGGCCCAATAGGTGATCCAGAAGAAGTAACAACAATGTCTCCAGAAGAATTTAAATGCACAAAGGGTCGTTCACCACGGTGAATTCGATAATCCTCTCTAGTATTAGTAATTCGAAAAAATTATAGAGATTTAGTTGATTCTACTTGGGGTGTGGTAACAATTGCGGCTTCACCGTGTTGAGGAGAAACCTCAGGTGTAGCTGTAGGCAAGGGTTGTGAATCATCTAGATGATCTGGAGATAAACCCTACATTCTACGTGAGCGACGTGGGGGAGCTATTGTAAACGAATGACAAGCTCCACAAAGAAATTCTTATGGCCAACTTCAAGAAACAAACAACACGTGCTAGTAAACAAAATCTAGGAAGCATTCACCAGGTAAACAAGACCTTCTAATTTCGAAGCCACTAGTTGGTGATGAAATCCAACGTCGCAACTATGAGACGAGAAGGGGCAGGGCTAGGGTGGAAAATTTACACTGACGACCTACTTAATAGACTTACACCCTGGTGCAAGCTCGCACACATAATGATGGGTTTACCCTCCAAGGAGCCCGAGTGAGTTTGGTCAACGTCAATTCCAGGTACCGTGAAGAATTTCCCCTCCACAGTCAGTTTGGGTAAGAACCTAGAGAGATAAGCCACTAAGGTCACCACCAACAACAGTAAAGCCTGGGGGAACAGTCGACAGTCCGATCCACACGCAAGGGTAGGGTATCTAGCCCGAAATCAACTCAAAAGGCTTCCACTCATCATTGTGGGTATACCAACGAGTGACCCCCGTAATACGTGCAATCTCTACACTGATGTCAACAAAGCAGGGTGAGTAACTCTGCCAACACCAATGCGACCTAGTGCTTGACCCTTGTGTGAGAAGGGCTTTCGAGGAAAATATGTTGTAAATGGAAGTTAACACTCCCTAACTCAATATGCTATTGTGTTTTTTGAGATTTTGGAGAGTGTATCTCTCTTCCTACTCCAAAGAACTAGCCTAGCTAAATGTTGGTGGAAAAGAGCCCTAGAAAAAAGTTACTAGATAAATTTTATGATTACGTAATGTTCTTAAGAGATGTTGTTTACTCAAAGGTAACGGAAATGAAACTTATGTTGTATGACTCTGACCCAAACAATGCAAGGATGAAAATGAAATATAACACTTTTCATTCAATGAATCCCATGTATGGGAGAGAAAGAAGTTTTCCAGATCAACCATGAACTATAAGCGAAATTTCCTTTCAAATATCAATACAAACAATCATTCATCAAATGACAATGCTCTATGTGTCTTTTTCAAATACTTCAACAATCTCTAAAATTTGATTTTTCAATGTTTTGTAAATGACAAAAACAATTTTTAATGAAAGAAAAACTTTTGTGTTCAGTTTTCAAAAAGGACTCAGACTATGAAAGCAAGAGTACAGAAAATCAAATCTACAAACAAGCAAATAATGACAAATCCAATCAACTCTTTCAATGAAAGAAAAAATAAAGAGAAAACCAATTTAGTTGTTTCAAATGCAAAAGAAAATGACCTTTCCAACCATAAGCAAATGAGACAAACCAAGAACTTAACTCTCAACCAATCATTGGTTCTTAACTAATCAGACACACTCAGCTTCTGAAGTCAGAGCGAATGGTGTAACCAAGAAAAGCCAAGAAACGAAAGTCAAGCCATGAATGACAAGAAAATCCTTGAAACCCTAAGACTGTTCATGCATGCAAACTAAAGCAAGAAGTACATCAATCAATGGTCCAAGAAACTCATAAAAGGTAATTCAATTGATCTGGGCAGTTAGAAAGACCAAAACTTAATTTCAAAATTTTAAAAAATCATGTTCGCAGGCAAGCAATATTACACAGTGTGAGAATCATAGATTCTCTCAGGTGACCTTTTAGCAAGGTGCGAGAACCTCACACTGAAACCTATGTGCAGGGTGAGAGCCCTCCCAATTCTCATAGGCTACAATGAAGTGCAATGTGAGAACTCCTGAACATAACAAAAATTTTGAAAATTGAAGAAAAATTTACAAAGGCTTCTGGACCCAGAAGGTCTATCAGGATATCCTAAAGACTCTGAGACTGACCAGATGGGAGAAAAATGAAACTAGAGCAAATGGCCACAGAAAAACACAAAAGGCCACAAAGATAATGGGATTGGTCCCCAGTGGATTCGTCAATTTTGTTATTGGATAAATCCATAAGTGCGGACACAAACCAATCTCCCTAGATCCACCTAGATTTAGAACAAAGAAAGACAGAATGATACTCTTTCCCTAGATTAAACTATTGAATATACTAAGAGATACGATCAAATAACATACCTTATGATCACTTCCTTTGGTCTTTATTGTTCCCACTTTGCTCCAGTTCTCTCGTACAGTCAAGATCAAAACAATACAAACCAACCGAAGCGAAGAAAGCATAATCTATTCAAAAGTCAATCTATGTATATGATCAAGGAGTTATACAATAAAGTGGAATTAATTTTATGGGAAAGGGACACGTTACTATATCATATTGATGGAAAGTAAAGATTACAACCTGAGCCTTGATATTGCAAACTTCCTTTCAATGTCCCTTAGCTCTGACACACACACTTGCTCACTTGCATGAAGAAGATAAACCACTTTTGATAGACTTGTTGGAGTTCTCTAGCTGCTGTAGCTTCAATCCTTCACACAATCTTTCACCAATTCTCCAATGTCTCACTTAACCTTGTTTTCTTCTAACCTTTTCCATGAGAATACCCTCAATATATAGGAGAGGATGAATTAGTTACTTGGATAAGAATGATCCCAAAATATCAAGAAATCCAGTACTTAGATAACCATTCGAATGTCATCTCATCCTTCTAGAAGATTCCCTTCTAGAAGCTTCGAGAATTCATCTTTTTCCCTTCTTTAGAAAAAGTTCACATCCTAGTAGTTAGACACAGTGTGAACTTCTCGCACCCTGGCTTAAGGCAGCCTATGAGAATCATGCATTCTTGCAGGCAAATGTATTAGTAGCCTGCGAACCTTCCTCAAAACTATGATTTCTGAAAAGAGATGAAGGTAACTCTTCTCAGGAGAAAGTTCTAATGAAGAGCCTGAGTACACCATCATCAATACATCATCATGATGACCAAAATCATGGGTAACATCAAAGATTCTCAAGATGATATTCCTATAGATGGGATGAAACATAATTTTCCCAATGTAAATCAAATATTTGATAGAGGATGTAAAGCAGTGGTCAATTCCAAAGACTGTAAAATAAAGTCTGTAAACTTAGGACAAGTGGTGGATAAAATCATAATGACAGAAAATAATTTTGACATTGAATCCTCCCTGCAAGTAAAGAAGAAGATTCAGATAAAATAAAATAATGTTTAGTTCACATTTATCCCATGGAAGAAGTAGGAAGAGAATCATTTCATAAGCCAGAAGACAAAGTTTTGAAGGTTGAGAAGTCAAACACCCAAAGCAAGTTCCTAAATAGATCCATGGCCCTGAATAAGCTCTTGGATAGTCATATATCACCAAATGACAAATCTGGTATTGGATACAACAAGGAAGAAATCAATACTCCTAAGAAACCTGATACAAGTCCTTCATCTATGAAAAAGGAAAGAAGGTATGAGAGTGGTTGTAGCGGTTTTTTCTTGTGATTGAATATGGTCATAAAAGCCTTGGATTGTATGCATCATGGAAGAAAAATGAAATTGAAGTAATAGAGATCGATGAGAATCAATGAGGAGATCCAAGGGCTATTTGAAAAGTACGAGGTACAATTACGCAGTGGTTCATTAGGACAACAACATTCACAGCAACAACATTCTGTTGGACAAAATTATATACATGACATTCTTTAGAGATAAAAAGAGGAAAGACCTTGTCAGGAAAAGCAAACCTTTTAGAAACAAAGGAGGAAAACCGTTAGAAGCAGAGAGAGAACAGTGACAGGGGGAGTGATTCAGTTATGAGAAGAAAAGGTTGATGAAGGAGTCCTAGTAAGAGAGGTGAGAAATATTAAGTATTCTACAAAGGATACAGCGGAAGCTGGAGATGAACAGGTCCAAGAATCAGAAGTTGGGTGTCATCATGTCTCACACCTAAGAGAGTCCATCCTGTTAGGGGGAGTTTGTATTGATTGAATATCTGATACCTCCGAAAAATACTACAACAGCTCAGGGGGAGCATGTTTTCTTTGACATTGATGTCAAAGAGGGAGAAAAGAACAGGTCCAAGTGCCTTTGTTGCCATCAATGACAAAAGGCGAGATTGTTGGCATGTTTTACAGGCAGCGTATGCTTGTCATTGATGGAAAGTACAATAGTGATGATGGCTTGAGTACAGGTACAATGTGCCAGGTGGGCACCAGAAATATTTTGGTGAGATGTAGCAGAGAAAGCTCATGAAGACCAGAAGAGTTAGTGCAGAGGTGCACGCAGAGTGCAGAGTGTGATTGTCATTGATGGCAAGATCAGAGTGTGCATCGATGGAAAAATAGGAACAATGTAAGATAAGGAGGATTAGCACAGAGTTGCACGCAGTGTGTAGGTGTGCACTAGGGACGAGGTTAACTCATTTCCAAAGCTCAAGAGAGACATCGTACTCAGAATCTCAGGCGGATCAAAGGTTGAGGCCTTTGACACTTAGAAATTATTCCAAGTCAGGAGGATGCGTAAGCTCGGGAGGAGAAGTGACAGTGATCATTGGATCCCATTCAGAATTCCCAATGACCATTAGGTCTGAACTCAGATAGGACGAGCATGCAGATGGAGGACAGATCTCGGGCGTTAGATCCGAGTGTGGGGTCCGAACGCCGTTGGATCCAGGAGAACCTGGACATTCTTTAAAGTGCAAGGTGAAGCGGGCTTACAAAATCCCAAAAGAAGGAGGACCATCCATATTTGGGTAGGACACGTGGTCACAGATCAAAATTTCACTGACCAAGAAGTCAAAGGAAGTAAGTGCTCTATCCTTCCAAATCACGAAATGCGAAATGGAAAAATGATCTGAGACGTTGGATCGAGAATTGACCGGGGACACACACATGGTGAAATATCAGAGCACCACAAAGAATCCATTTCGGAGTTTTGCAGAACGGGAAATCAAAGATCAAAGGAACATTAACCTTTGAAGTAGCGAACCCCGAAATCCCAAAAGGAAAAAGATCAGAGCATGTCAAAAACCCCATTTTGGAGTTTCGAATACCAGGCATTGGAGGAGTCAGGGAGGAAAATCATGACAAGAATGTCGAAACAACGAAATGTGAAATGCCAGAATACGTTGATTCGACCCCATATCGGAGTTTTGGATACTGGGAGATTGACAACTCAAGAGTTGAGACTCTTCAACAGAGGGAACCCAAAGTTGCAAAATGTCAAAGACTCCATTTTGGATTTTCAGATACCGAGAGTTGGAGGAGTCAAGAGTCAAGACTCTTCATCACAGGAGGCCCAAAGTAATGAAACCCGATGTCGTGAAATGTGAAATCATGAAATTTCAAAGACTCAATTTCAAAGTTTTGGATACCGGAAGTTGGAGGATTCAAGAGTCAAAGACTCTTCATCACAGGAGTCCCAAAGTTGTGAAATGCGAAATCATGAAATGTCAAAGACTCCATACCGAAGGTTCAGATACCAGGAGTTGGAGATGTCAAGGACTCTCATGACAGGAATCTTGAAGTTGCGAAGTGCAAAAAGCCGAAAAGTTGATTTGACTCCATCTCAGAGTTTTGCAGACCCGGAGGTGGAGTTGTCAAGAAATCTCACATCAAGAATGGCGAAACCATGAAGTGATATGGATTGTCGAATCATAAAGAGTGTGGACAGTTGATCCGATGCCATCTTGGAGGTTTAGATACAAAGATTTGGAAGAGTCAGGAGTTGATACTCTTCATCAAAGGAGTCCCAAAGCTCCGAAATGCGAAATGCCGAAATGCGAAATGTGAAAACACCTTTTTTGGTGTAGGCCTTGGTCAACGTCGATGGTCACATCATCGAAGAGCTGTAGAGAAGATCTCTAAGAACCAAGCTCCATTTCATATTTTCAGGGACCACAACATGGAGCATCAAGAAACTCTACCACAAGAATGTCGAAATGCTAAAATGTAAATTAAACGCAAGATCCTACAGATCCAATCCAACGGTGCAGGTGAATTTAAGTATGATCGAAGGGCTACTATTGCACTTCAGATTGTAACTACCAGAAATGAATGATGGCTTTTTCCAGAGGAATCAAACAGGCTTCAGTGTGATCACCATAGATGATGAAGAGGCTTGAGGGATCTTCCAGTGGAATGAAGATTATTCTTAAAGGTGATTGACAGATGGAAGAGTTTTGAAGCCTGTAACTGCAATAGAGGGGATTAGCTTGACTTTGATAGAGAAGACAAAGAGTCTTAACTGCCAGACAGGATAAGAAATCTCGACTTAACACCCAGTGATGATGGACACATGTATTTAACTTCCAGAGAAGCTAAAGAGTTTCCATGATGATCAGGCAGAGCGCTCGACATGGAGTGAGCATGAAAAATCATGGCAAGATAGAATGCACAAGGTGCACAGAGACTATAAGTATGAAGAACAAAGAAAAGTGTTGGTGTTGTTGTTGTTCAGAGTGATCAAAGAGTGTGGAAGGAGGAGTGTGTAGCAGTGGAAATACATAGGAGAGGAATGGTGCATTGAATGCACATGACACACAGAGCATAAAAGGCAGAGGCACAGAAAGAACAAGAGATGTGTGCAGCAAGACAGAGAGGCAGTAAAGGAAGGCTGAGGTGCTCTTGTAGAGAAAAACAGAAGATCAAAAAATGCAAGAAGATGCAGACGTAGAGACACTGATACAGGAGAGCACAATAGCATAGTAGAGCAGTGATAAGCTTGGTAAGCCAATGACAAATATTGTATCACTGTGATAAATTTATATATAGAAAAATCTATATGTTAGGGTGGAAGGGAGGTGCTAGGGAGGACTATTGTCCTTAGAGGTTCAAGTGGGTGCTTGAACACAGGGAGTTGTAGCTTCCATCTGGCTGCAGCCAGAGAATCCAGGGCGACAGTGTTGTGCAAGGGAGAACTAGTGTTCTTTGTTATATAGGTTTGTGCCTATGTGACTGGAAGATGGTGCTTCCATCTAGTTGGTGCTGGAACACTTGGGGAGTTGGTGCTTCCTTCTAGTGAGTGCTAGAGAAACCAGGGAGTTGGTGCTTCCTTCTAGTAGGTGCTAGAGAAAACAGAGAGCTGGTGCTCTCAGCAAGTTGCAGCTTGCAAAACAGAGGTTGAAGCCTCATTATGAGGTTGTGCTCATAGGTATGATAATGTAAAAAATGTAAAGAATACTTATCATATAAAGAAGAAGAGGTTTTTACCCTTTATGGGTTTCCTTAGGAAATATCTTTCTCTATGTATTCCTTATGTGTGAATGATGTTGAATGTTCTATTGCTTACTTCCCTGCATTATGGTAATTGTCATTGAGTGCTCTTCAAAGAATTTAAAATAAGAATAATTGTTTAAGCATGGTAACAACTAATTCACCCACCTCCCTCTCAGTTGTCCAACAATTGGTATTATAGCTCACCCCTTATATCTAAGGGTAAATCATGGAGCTTAAACATGTCAAGTCATGAAGGGACTTCAGTCACTGAGCCTCCTCTGTTTAATGGAGCAAACTTCACCTTCTAGAAGGCTAGAATGAGAACATACCTAATGGCCTTAGGTGCTGATGTTTGGGATGTAGTAGAGACTGGATACATAAACCCTGTTGTGCTATCTTCCAAGGATGATAAGTTAGAATTTATCTTTAATGCTAAGGGAATGAATTCTATCTTGAATGGACTTGCAGAAGACGAGTTTGTACAGGTGATGCATCTTCAAACTTCCAAAGAAATGTGGGACAAAGTCATTAGTAGTTATAAAGGTAATGAGAAGGTAAAATATGCCAAGCTTCAAACCTACAGACTAGTGTTTGAAAAGCTACATATGAAAGAAGAAGAAACCATTGGGAAGTATTTTCTGAGAGTTGAAGAACTAGTAAATGAAATTAAAGCACTTGGTGAAAAAATTGAGGAACCCTCCTTAGTTCAGAAAATTTTGAGATAGGTCTCAGCTATAGAAGAACTGAATGATATAAAGACTTTGTCTTTTGATCAACTTCTAGGAACGTTGACTGGATATGAAATGAGGATAGTTATAGATAAACCCACCTCTATAGAAGCATCATTTAAAGAAAATAAGAATGAAGATTCTGAGCCCGATGAAATTGAAGCAAAATTCGTGGGAATACTAAAGAAAGGATCAGGCAAGTACCAAGGTAAGTTTCCCTTCAAATGTTTCAACTTTGGTAAAATAGGTCATTTCGCAAATAAATTTCCACACAAGAAACATGATCAGAACTCTGAAGGTGGAAAGAAGTTCAAATCCAAAAGATTTGATAAAAAAAAAAATTTATGTGTAAACAATGATGACTCTTTAGAAGACACCGATAGTGAATCTTCCTGTGAAGATAGGGTAAATAACTTCATGCTTATGGCCAAAAAGGATTATGATAATAAAATCAGAGGCAGTGAGGCTAATGAAGAAGAAGTTGTGGTTGATTTGGAAGGAGAACTAATAAGTGCACTGGAAGAGGTTGTCAGACTCAGAATTAAGAACAGAAAGCAAAAGCAATTGTTGATACAGTTCGAGAAAGATAGTAAACAGCTTGATGAAGAATTTGTCCTGCTAAAAGTGGAATCAAAAGAGGCAAAGAAAATCAAGGACATTCTAAAATCACAGTTATCTGAAAAGAAGGGAAGATGTAAAGCTCTAGAAGTAGTGAAAAGTAGGAAAGAGTTGGAGAAGTTTCAAGCCTTGTATCATCAAAATCTGTTGAGTATCAAAGCCTCAGAAGGATTAGCCACCATTCTGAATCAAAAAAGGAATCCAAAGTTGAAAACAGGTTTCGGTTATGAAGAGGGATTAAGTAGTTGTCAACCAAGCAACAGAGACTTCATCAAGTTTGTCAAATCTACAACCAATGATGACAACAAACTTGCAGAAACAAAGGAAGATAATCAACCACCCAAGAGGAGTAAAGAAAAAGGTGCTAGAACTGAATCTGTAGAACAACGAAATAGTACACTCCCTTCTCAAGGAAATCATCAGCATGGAAGAAATCAATTTTCTCAAAGAAGACAACCATTTTCCAAGTACAATTTTTTTTTCTATGGATATTGTTTCTACTGTTCTAACTTTGATCACAAAGATGTAAATTGTTCCTTAAAACTTAGACATGAGCTATTAAGATTTCCAAGGAATAAATATCTTCCACAACAAATAATGATACAGACAAGTAACAAACAATCACAAATTGCACATTGTCAAATCAAGTCTAGAGACATGCGACTGAGGAGATCAAGAAATAATAAACAGTCAATGAGTAGATAATGCTGCAACAATAACTTTGACCTATTGAACAATGAGATTGAATGCTATAACTGTCACAACTTTGGCCACAAATATGAAAACTCCCATCTAAAGAATTACAAAGCAGATCCAAAGATAAAGTTCTTACATAGAAAGTCTAGCATATGGAAAAGGAAAGATGGTGAAAAATATGGTCTAGCACTTTCAACTCAAAAACAAAAGGCCTCTGGGAATATAGACAGTGGATGTTCCAAGCACATGACTGGAGACAAGGATAAGCTTCTGCTTATAAGAAAAATCAAAACAGGAAATGTGATCCTTGAAAATGATGAACCAGGTAAAAACAAGGATAAAGCGATGGTGAGTTTAAGTAATGAAAAAGGAGATTCTCAAGATGATCTTCCTATAGATGGGATGAAACATAATTTTCCCAATGTAAATCAAATATTTGATAGAGGATGTAAAGCAGTGGTCAATTCCAAAGACTGTAAAATAAAGTCTGTAAACTTAGGACAAGTGGTGGATAAAATCATAATGACAGACAATAATTTTGACATTGAATCTTCCCTGCAAGTAAAGAAGAAGATTCAGATACAATAAAAGAATGTTCAGTTCACATTTATCACATGGAAGAAGTAGGAAAAGAATCATGTCATAACCCGGAAGCAGAAGTTTTCAAGGTTGAGAAGTGAAACACCCAAAGCAGGTTCCTAAATATCTCCATGGCCCTGAATAAGCTCTTGGATAGTCATAGATCACCAAATGACAAATCTGATATTGGTTACAACAAGGAAGAAATCAGTACTCCTAAGAAACCTGATACAGGTCCTTCATCTGTGAAAAAGGAAAGCAGGTATGAGAGTGGTTGTAGCAGTTTTTTCTTGTGATTGAATATGGTCATAAAAGCCTTGGATTGTATGCATCATGGAAGAAAAATGAAATTGCAGTAATAGAGATCGATGATAATCAATGGGGAGATCCAAGGGTTGTTTGAAAAGTATGAGGTACAATTACGCAGTGGTTCAACAGGACAACAACATTCGCAATAGAAACATTCGGTTGTACAAAATTATATACATGACATTCTGTAGAGATAACAAGAGGAAAGACCTTGTCAGGAAAAGAAAACCTTTTAGAAACAAAGGAGGAAAACTGTCAGAAGTAGAGAGAGAACATTGACAGGAGGAGTCATCCAGTTATGAGAAGAAAAGGTTGATGAAGGAGTCCTAGTAAGAGAGGTGAGCAATATTGAGTATTGTACAGAGGATAAAGCAGAAGCTGAAGATGAACAGGTCCAAGAATCAGAAACTGGGTGTCATCCCATCTCACACCTAAGAGAGTCCATCCTATTAGGGGCAGTTTGTATTGATTGAATATCTAATACCTCCGAAAAATACTGCAATATCTCAGGGGGAGGGTGTTTTCTTTGACATTGATGCCAAAGGGGGAGAAAAGAAGAGGTCCAGGTGCCTTTGTTTCCATCAATGCTAAAGGGGGAGATTGTTGGCATGTTTTAGAGGCAGCGTATGCTTGTCATTGATGGAAAGTACAATAGCAATGATGGATTGAGTACAGGTACAATTTGCCAGGTGGGCACCAAAAGTATTTTGGGGAGATGTATCAGAGCAAGATTTTGAAGACTAGAAGAGTTAGTGCAGAGGTGCACGCAAAGTGCAGAGTTTTCTTGTCATTGATGGAAATATTAGAGTGTGCATCGATGGAAAAATAGGAATAAAATAAGCTCAAGAGGATTAGCGTAGAGTCACACATAGTGCATAGGTGTGCACCATGGACGAGGTTAACTCATTGATAGAGCTCAAGAGACACAGTGTACTCATAATCTCAGGCATATCAAAGGTCGAGGCCTTTGACACTTAGAAATTATTCCAAGTCAGGAAGATGCGTAAGCTCGGGAGGAGAAGCGACAGTGATCATTGGATCCCATTCAAAATTCTTAATGACCGTCAGGTTTGAACTCAGATAGGATGAGCACATAGATGGAGGACAGATCTCGAGCATTAGATCCAAGCGCGGGGTCTAACCATTGTTGGATCCAGGAGAACCTACACTTTCTTTAAAGTGCAACGTGAAGCGGGCTTACAAAATCCCAAAAGAAGGAGGACCATCCATCTTCAGGCAATACACATGGTCACAGATCAGCATTTCGCTAACCAGGAAGTCAAAGGAAGGAAGTGCTCTATCCTTCCAAATCGCGAAATGTGAAATGGTGAAATGATTTGAGCCATTGGATTGAGAATTGATCAGGGACAGACACATGGCGAAAGATTAGAGCACCACAAAGAATCCATTTCGGAGTTTCACAGACTGGGAAATCAAAGATCAAAGGAACATTAACCTTTGAAGTAGTGAACCCCAAAATCCCGAAAGGTGAAAGATCAGAGCATGTCAAAAACCCCATTTCGGAGTTTCAGATATCGGGCATTGGAGGAGTCAAGGAAGCAACTCACGACAAGAGTGCCAAAACAGTGAAATGAAAAATGTCGGAATACGTTGATCCGATTCCATATCGATGTTTCGGATACTAGGAGATTGAAAAGTCAAGAGTCGGGAGTCTTCAACGCAGGAAACCCGAAGTCGCAAAATGGCAAAGACTCCATTTCGGAGTTTCAGATACCGAGAGTTGGAAGAATCAAGAGTCAAGACTCTTCATCACAGGAGTCTAGAAGTCGTGAAACCCAAATTCATGAAATGAGAAATTGAAAAATGTCAAAGAATCCATTTCAGAGTTTCGGATACCAGGAGTTGGAGGATTCAAGAGTCAAGACTCTTCATCACAAGAGTCCTGAAGTTGCGAAACCCGAAGTCGCGAAATGTGAAATCGTAAAATGTCAAAGACTCCATACCGAAGGTTTGTATACTAGGAGTTGGAGATGTCAAGGACTCTCATGACAGGAATCCTGAAGTTGCGAAGTGCGAAAAGACAAAAAGTTGATCTGAATTCATATTGAAGTTTTGCAGACCGGGAGGTGGAGTTGTCAAGAACTCTCACATCAAGAACATTGAAATCGAAATGTGTGAAATCACGAAGAGATCTGGACCATCGAATCATCAAGAGTGTGGACCATTGATCTGACTCCATTTCGAAGGTTTGGATACCGAGAGTTGTAAGAGTAAAGAGTTGAGACTCTTCATCAAAGGAGTCCCGAAGTTCTGAAATATGAAATGCTAAAATGCAAAATGTGAAAACATCTTTTTTGGTGTAGGCCTTGGTCACCTCCAGTGGTCACATCATCAAAGAGCTGTAGAGAAGAGCTTGAAAGAACCAAGCTCCATTTTGGATTTTCGGGGACCGCGACATGGAGCGTTAATAAACTCTACCACAAGAATGTCAAAATCCTGAAATGCCGAAGTGCAAATTAAACAGAAGATCCTACGGATCCAATCCAAAGGTGCAGGTGAATTTAAGTATGATTAGAGGGAAACTGTTGCACTTCAGATTGTAACTGCCAGAAACGACTGATGTCTTTTTCCAGAGGAATCAAACATGCTTCAGTGTGATTGCCAGAGAAGATGAAGAAGCTCGAGGGATATTCTAGTGGAATGAAGATTATTCTTAGAGATGATTGATAGATGGAAGAGTGTTGAATCCTGTAACTGCAACAGAGAGGATTAGCTCAACTTTGATAGCGAAGACGAAGAGTCTCAACTGCCAAATAGGCTAAGGAATCTCATCTTAACACCCAGTGATGATGGACACATGGATTTAACTGCCAGAGAAGATGAAGAGTTGCCATAATGATCAGGCAGAGCACTCGACATGGAGTGAGCATGCAGAAGCATGGTGTAGCACACCTTTTTATTGCCAAGGATTTTATCACTCTCTGTTACCAATCTGTACACACCTTTTTGCATAACTCATACAGGCATTATATAATCCACATGCATTTAAGGAAATAAATACATTTAAGTTCAAAGTAAGCATAAGAATTATTACTAACATAAGTAATCCATGGAAATAACATGAATCCAAATGCACAACAAAATACATGATAATTATAATACACAGAGATACAAAAACATAATTAAAGCATCATCTGGTACTTATCTTTGAAACAGTGGCAGTTCCACCAACCAAGTACAAGCCTTCCATGAGCCTCCCAGCCTTAGACTGGACTGCTCATCAGCTCAGCAGTGGGTCACCCCCAAGCTGGGACTAAGGTCCACCCCAAGGCAAGGACTCTTAGGCTAGGCTGAGGTTATAGGGAAAACAACACACAAAACCATCTTACGCCCACTACTACCAGACTCTCATTCCCCACATGCCTGTTCTTCCCGGGAGTATACACCTTCACAAGAACAGTCCATCGGTGCTAAACTCCCTCTTTGGGTCTCGACAACAGGCTAGATCAGGAAGTTTCAAAGCCCGAAGCTGGTGCTGGACACTCTCTGGAAGAAACCACTTCCTAGCCAATTCTCTTACCTGGAGAGAATTGCTCACAGGCCAACAACCTGTTCTTCCAGCCTCAATCATCTCTCTCACCTGAAGAGAGTGTTGAACAACTTGCCAACAATCCACATGCAGTCAAGTACGGTGTGTCCACAACAACCCATGGGAAAATAGACAGAGGCTTGCGCAAACTGGTTTAGAAATCACAGGATGGTCTCACTGTCAGGGCTTAGGGACACAGACTCCATGCACAGGCTCGCTCTGTCAAATAAAGGATGCATCGGCTTTCCAAATTTGACACAGGCTCTCTCCAAATCAACATTGCGGCTCTTGGTTCAAAAGGTGTATGGGGTATACTCTTACAGAGATTGGGTTGGATGTACCGTTCAACAGATCGGGTCCAATGAAGGAGAAATCTCTATCATAGCTCGATTCATCAATTTTCACTGCCATTACAACATAGTCCCATAGCTATCGTTTCAGGATTGTGTGACCAACAATTCCTACAGGGGTCGACATAGACTCCACAGCTTTGAACATAGGTGTACTGGCTCTTCAGAACAAACAAAGGATTTTTCCCCATTTCAGAATTGCACGAGGGTCTCTTATAGAGGTCACACGGTTCACGCTCAGGACAGTCCAGGTTCGAATGGAGGAGGAACCCCTATCATAGCTCGATTAAGCAGTTTTCACTACCATTACATCATAGTCCCATAGCTATGGTTTGGGGATTGCATGACCAACAATTCTCACAGGGGTCGACACAGACTCCACGGCTCCGAACAGAGGTGTACTAGCTCTTCATAACAAACATAGTCTTTTTCCCCATTTTAGAATTGCACGAGGGTCTCTTGCACAGGTCACACGGTTCATGCTTAGGATATTCCAGGGTCAAATGGAGGAGGAACCCCCCAAACATGGCTCGTCTTAGCCTTTTATTGCATGCACCAGGGTTGACACTTGTCACCCATGCAACTGCATGCATTCCTTCAGCATGTGTTCCTCCCACCATTTGGAAAATCACATGTCCTTCCAAAAGGAGTTAGGTTAAAACATATAATGCACATATCTTTTGGAATAATATAAAAATATTATTCCCAAGGCTTAAGCCCCTAGGCTTAACACTTAGCCCCTTTTCCCACCTTCCAGCCCCTAATCCCTTGCCCTCTCTATGGATTCTCAATCCCCCATCACTCATTCATCATGTCGGCCTGCACACAACAGTGTTTATATTTTATTAATGTGCTGCATACATATAAGTACAGAATCAGGTTCATGGCCTACAACCTGTAGGCTCTCTCTTTGGCCTAATAATCACATAAGCCCATCGGCTTATACAAACTTGGCTCACCAGCCTATAACACATATTTACAATTCATTTCATACATCATACTTACAAGGGTCTCAATGTTGGGGACACTACACATGGCAAGATAGCATGCACAAGGTGCAAAGAGACTATAAGTATGCAGAAAAAAGAAGAGTGTTGGTGTTGTTGTTGTTCAGAGTGATCAAGGAGTGTAGAAGGAGCAGTGTGCAGCAGTGGAAATACAGAGGAGAGTAATGGTGCATTGAATGCACATGGCACACAGAGCATAAAAGGCATAGGAACAGAAAGTGCAAGGGATGTGTGCAGCAAGACAATGAGGTAGTAAAGGAAGGCTGAGGTGCTCTTTTAGAGAAAAATAGAAGATCAGAAAATGCAAGAAGATGCAGATAGAGAGACATTGATACATGAGAGAAGAGAAGGATAGCAGAGCAGTGATAAGCCTGGTAAGCCAATGATAAATATTGTATCACTGTGATAAATTTATATATAGAAAACTTTATATGTTAGGGTGGAAGGGAGGTGCTAGGGAGGACTGTTGTCCTCAGAGATTCAAGTGGGTGCTTGAACACAGGGAGTTGTAGCTTCCATCTAGCTATAGCTAGAGAAACCAGGGTGGCAGGGTGGTGCAAGGGAGAACTGTTGTTATTTGTTATATAGGTTGGTGCCTATGTGACTGGAAGATGGTGCTTTCATCCAGTTGGTGTTGGAACACTTGGGGAGTTGGTGCTTCCTTCTAGTGGGTGCTAGAGAAACCAAGGAGTTGGTGCTTCCTTCTAGTAGGTGCTAGAGAAAATAGAGAGCTGGTGCTCTCAGCAAGTTGCAGCTTGCAAAACAGAGGTTGAAGCCTCATTATGAGTTGGTGCTCATAGGTATGATAATGTAGAAAATGTAAAGAATACTTATCATATAAAGAAGAAGAGGTTTTTACCCTTTATGGGTTTCCTCAGGAAAAATCTGTCTCTATGTATTCCTTATGTGTGAATGATGTTGAATGTTCTATTACTTACTTCTCTACATTATGGTAATTGTCATTTAGTGCTCTGTAAAGAATTTAAAATAAGCATAATTGTTTAAGCACGGTAACAATTGATTCAACCCCCCGCTGTCAGTTGTCCAACAAGGAAAGAAACAAAAGGATTTCAACACTTTGAAGGAAAAGATCTGTATAACACCAGTATTAGCATTGTTGAATCTTCAACAACACTTTGAGATTGAGACAGATTCCATCAGATTCGCCATGTATGCAGTATTGATGCAATATTGTAAGCCTATCTGTTACCACTCTGATACTTTTAACCAAGCTCTTGTTAACTATCCTACATATGATAAAGATTTTTTTGCATTAGTTCAAAGTGTAAAGAAATGGAAACACTACTTGTTAGGGAAGGAAACATTCATACATATAGATCACCAACCCTTACAGTATCTCCAAGCACAAACCAAACTGCATCAATGTTGGCACTATAGATGGATGGGTTTTGTACAACAATTTCATTTGGTAATCAAGTACAAAAAGGGTACAAGAAACAAGGTAGTTGATATTCTTTATAGACCTCCTATTGTTGCTTCTATTATTTTGAAGCATACTTATTTATCTCATGATAGCTATGTGGAACAATATTCCATTGACGAATATTTTGAAGAAGTATATGAGAAGATAAATCATGGTGCACAGGTAGAGATCTATTGTCTGTAGGGAAAACTACTCTACCATCTTGGAAATCTATGTATTCCTACAAGTGAACGAGTCCATGTAATACAAGGAGATCACACTTCTCTTGTGTTTGGGCATTTTGGGGTAGGAAAGACTATGGCTCATTTACAGAGGTTTTTTCACTGTCCTCAAATGACATCAATTATAACTAAATATGTAAAGGGGTGTGTGATGTCTTCTACTTGCAAGCCCACTAATAGAAAACTGGGGCTATACTCACCACTTCCTATTCCATCCCATCCATGGGAAAGTATCTGCAAGGATTTTGTAGGGGGTTTACCAATGTCAAAAGGGGGTCATGACTACTTGTATGTTGTAGTGGATAGGTTCAACAAGATGTGTATCTTGATTCCATGTAAAAAGCAGATCACTCTTGAGAAGAATACTAATCTCTTCTTTCAATATGTTTGGGTTCACTTTGGGTTACCCACATCCATTATCTCTTATTTAGATACTCGATTCCTTGGGTATTTTTGGACAAGGTTGTGGAGAATCATGGACACCAAGTTGAACATGAAAACTGCTTTCCATCCATAGACCGATGGATAGACAAAGGTTGTAAACCAAACAATGGTAATTTTTCTTCGAGGTTACTGTAGTAAGCATCCCAAGTTATGGGATGAATAGATACCCTATGTACAACATGCTTACAACTGGGCCTTACATTCCTCCACTCATTTTTCACCTTTTGAGACATGTTTTTGGTGCCTACCTAAAGTTCCTTTGGACTTGATGTATGGAAGAGATGTTGATTCAAATAAATAAAGAAACGAGGATAGAGCCCACAAGTTCATCTAGAGGATCCAGCAGGTGCATCAGACAGCTAGGGAACAATTGGAGAAAATTGAAGCACAATATAAAGCTCGTCATGACAAACACAGGCTTGATAATTAGTTCCAAGTTGGATATCGGGTATGGCTTCACATCAACAGGGAGAGATTGAAGGGTGAATGAAATAAACTAAATCCCATTTGTTATGGACACTTCACTATTTTGGAGAAAAGTGGTACCAATGCTTTTCGTCTAGATATTCCACCTTATATGCAGATTTACTTAGTTCTAAATGTAGAGAACTTGAAACTTTTTGAGCCTCCAATGATCGTGTATCACGATGAGGAAGTTTCAATACCTTCTGTTGATGAGTTTTCTCCTCAATAATTGGATGAGTTAAAGGAATATATCATCCTGGACAGAAGGATGAGGACTTCACGCAGGAGTGATGTTGATTGTCTTCGATTAGGTTTAAAGGGAACACATTCAAGTAAGGCAAAATGGATTGAGAAGGACAAGGTGAGGGAACTCTTCCCTCACATATCTGTTGATTGATCAAAGATTTTGGTGGTCCAAAAAGATCTTAGTGGGAAGGCATGATCCAAAAAATATCCATAGAAGAGTAAGGATAGCTCAGAACTCGCAGAAGCAACCCAAAACACTCAGAATGGCCTCAATAGACATGGAAAGGGAAAAAATAAAATTTCTCAAAACTCGGTGAAAATGAAATCATCATGAAGACTGCATCACAATATTTCCAATGATGCAAATGACTCATCAAACAGATTTACAAATCGAAATATATTTGTGGTCAAAGTTTGGTCAACCTAGCCTAGTCAGCATGGAGATGAGTCATCATTCGTACTGCAGATGTCAGCAATAGTACAGATGAAGTCAACATCTGTACAACATACATGGCATGTGAAAGAGGTAACATGTGTCATGATGATGCTAGCATGACATCAGCATGGTGACGTGGCAACACCAGAGCCTGCCACATGTCACCCATATTTGGAATTTCTGGGTGATTTCATGAACGAGTAAAATTGTGCCACATGGCAGTCTGTATAACTACATGGCATTCCATACAGTGATGTGATGATTGATGTGGGAGTTGAGTTGGTAGATCATACGCTGATGTGGTAGGGTGATTGTACAGTCAATGATTTGGCCTAATGGTTGGCTGCCACCTGTCCTAGTCATGGGCTGCCACATGGCAGTGGGAAAATGCCCAATGACAAATCGTGATCAAAAATTAAAAAAAAATTAAGATTTGGCTTGTCCGCCAAATCTGGAAATCGACCAAAATCTAGAATCCTTGCCAAAGTTAGCGGAATGGACATATGTAATATATATATATATATATATATATATATATATATATATATATATATATATATATATATATATATATAGTATACTGCTCAAGCCAAGAGGGGGTGTTGCTTGACCCCAAGACCTCCTCCTTTATACAAGCCTTAATATATTCTCTATAAAAAATAGGCCAATGACCTCACATTGTTTACAACTCCGGTTTATTTATTTAAAAGATTGTTATAACCCTAAAATGCACCACACAGGGTTACCTGGCATCAGGCCAACTCATGCCTCTTCCTAGCCAAAGCCATGCTGAATAAAACCTTGAAAAACCACTTAAAACAGGCAACCCGTGCCCTAACCTCTCACTGGGCGCGGGGGACCGCTTGCTGACCTTCTACTGCACGTGGGTATCCGTGGGCTAACCCACTACAGCTTGCGGGTACCTAACAAAGCAAAAAATCAGGAAAGTTTTCGCCGGGACACGAGGCTTTTTGTCAGTTAACTGGAACTCTTAGCCATGCATGGCCGAGATTTCACCAAAAACCCTAGCTCCTTCTAGCCTATAAAAGGAGGGGTAAGGGTACTATTGAAGAGGAAAAAATCATAGCAAAGAAACTCTGCCAAATTGCCAAGTCCATTTTGTCCCAACCCTTTAGCCTTGCCTCAAGCTTTAGGAGGAATTCATGCAACAACAGTTGGAGGACAAAAGAAGAGGAAGAGCCCAGGATCAGGATCGAGGAATGATGGTCGATCTCAGAAATCATTGTAAGTTGATTCATATTGAGATTAATGAAAAAGATACTTTTCCCGTCCCAAATACATGAGTCTCATCTATGTTATTTGATTTATGTTTTATCTCTAACCCCCTAGGAGATCAGTAGCATGCATGCATAGTTTTTTCTTGATTGCAGGAAGCTTTGTGGACGGAGCAGCAGCAGCAAGGAGATAACAACTCAACGGAGGATCTACTTCAACCGGTGATAAAAAGGTTAGTTCATTCTTCCCGTGTTTGCCTGAGAAAAGGGGTTGAGATTTTGGGTAGAAGGTTAAAAGTTAAGTCTTAAGGGTCATGATCTGTGTATAAGCTTAGAGCCCTAGATTGTTAGTCCGTAGGGTAGAATACCCCACAATAGAATTGGTGACTCCACTGGGGATAGTCTTACTCTTAGGGTTTCCAGATTTGGTAAAAGATCTTTTGGGTAGGTCAAGGAAGTAGAGCTTCAGTTTCTTTGCTTATTTTGTTTTCTGTTAGTCAAAAGCTAGCAAGGAACCTGGTCATCAATACTAGTTTTCCTTGACTGACGCTTGACATTTAGTCTCGGGACACACAAAGGTACCCGCGGCTTGCATGAGGCCTGCACACGAGTAACCCGCGCCATAACTGTCTACAACACGCGTGTATCCGCGGGCTATAGTAGTTGCAGTAGCGTGTAGTTTTCTGGAAGCTAGAGAGGCAGTCTCCTCTTCCCTATCAGAAGTTCATCTTCTCAGGGGGCTTTCTAAATCCTGTCTGGGTCTTTATTGGTTTATTGTCTTGTGTTTCAGTCTGTCTTATTGTGTGTTTCTTTACATTGGTTTATCTGTTTTTTGCAAATTTGTTTTTTCTGTTAAAGTGATAGCATCTCAGCCTGTCAGAGACTCTGGTTGTTAGTACCAAAAGCCTTTTTCAGGACTAGACTATCTGTGTATAATTTTTTTTCTCAATATTTAGACATACCCGCGGCCTGCTTAGGCTTAGCCCGTGGATACCCGCACTCTGTAGTGGAACAGCACGTGGTTACACGCGTGCTGTATTGGTGACAGTCGCAGGTCTGTTAGGTGGCTTTTCAGCTCGGGTGGGGCAGTCATCCCCTCCTGTGGTGAAAAGAGCTCCTCTCAGGGGTTTAGAGTCTGGGGCTGCACAGTCAGCAGGTTAGGGCACTCCTCCCTTAGCTTGTGCTTGTTATTTGATTTTTTGATAGAAAAGACAAAAGAGAAAAAATATTCATTTCATGGTTTTTAGGCAAGAGGTCGAATCGGTGTTGTTTTGATTGCTTTTCAACATTTTTGTGCTCTGATTCTGTTTGCAATCTGTGCTTTAAGCCAGAGTTTTCTTTTCATTCTGTTGGTTTTTATCTTGTCATCATTTTCCCTTGTTGTGTTGTTTTACAACGAAATAAAAAAAATTTCCTTCATTTTCTTCTTGATTTGAAGATTGAGTTGTTGCATCAGTGGCTAGGAAAGAAGTCTTTTTGCATAAGTTTTTGTAGTGCATGTCTGRTATAAGTAGCTCGCAGATCTGAGTGAAAKTTCTCTTCATTTACTGCATAAAATCTTAGTAAATCTGAAAAAGAAAAGAAGTATTTTCATTGAAAAGTTGTTGGTTTTGCATTTTAGAAAAAGTTAGTTTCCAAGCATTTCTGTGCATTTTGCTTTGAGTCTGTTTTACACACCATCAGTTTCGCTTCCGCACCTTGAGATTTAAAAAATCCCATTAAAAGCAATGCTCAATAAAATCAAGTAGACTTTTTTGTTTATAAGGTTCATTCACTAGCTTTGGACTAGGGCCTTGGAATAGGTTGGAGAGTTAATTCTCCAAGGACACCTAAACTAAACATTGGAGTTTGTCATTTAGGGAGTGTAGAAGTCCAGTTACGGAAATTTATTCAGGACCCCCCTCTAACACATGGGATAAACACGAGGTCACGTAAGGAAAGGAAGCAGAGATAACCCCTCCAAAGCTAGACTGAGCGTTGTGGAGAACACATGTAGAGGATATGTTAAGGGATTTCGTCGTTAGCATTTGCCACGGAGCTTCGTGGGTCTCGAATCCGTTCGAGGTCCTCAGTCATCTTCCGGAACACTTGCTCTCGATACCCTTGACAGGTTTCGGGCTCGATACCCTGCTCATTGTGGTCTTCCGACTGCCGACTGTACCCGCCTGATAGTTGTTCACGTGCTGGAAAAATAGTTGCCTATCTTTTCTAGGGACATACACAGGTGACTGTGGGGGTATACTGTAGTACCTAGGATGGACTTCAGACCAACGCTTTGTAGAGTAGACCCGGAGGGTGCTTCCGTATTCGAGTTGCACTTGCACCGGTAAGGTACTCTAGTGTTGGTTGTGGTAACTATTCTTCCTACTAATATAGTGCTTGCTTGATTTTTCTTCTAGGGGATTTCTTTTAGTGCGTGTTACTGTTTGTTCGTGTAGAATACCATAGTGTGTCGTGAATCCTCTCACACAGTGGAGGATTCAGAGCTCCATCGGTCACGAAGGATTCTGAGCCTGTCACCGGTTATACTGGAGCCACCCCCTCCACCCTTGAGGCGAAAGCTAGACCATCTTGGGTCTTTCGAAGCAACCGGGGCTTTCAATATCGAACAGCCCCCCGAGGAATCGATCGCCAATCTTGGATCGGTAGAAACCTCAGACGCTGATTTTGGGCTGGACATTATTGTACCAACTCAATTCTACGAACGCCTATCAGCGCCCAACCTAGTTATGGAACAGATCTCTGGGAATTCTTCCATTCCTATCACTGTTGTTACCACGGGAGAAGATTCTCCTAACTTACCTTTGTCGGCGGTCCGGGGCACCACAGTCTCGGCCACAACTATGTCACAAAGTGGACCGATGCCATCTATCGCGGCGGCCACACCCCTTTACACACCTAGTGCGACAGGTGCTCCGTTCTCATACGGTATGCCCAGTTCAGGAACATGTCCTGCACTCACTTCTTCCATTTCGCAGACTTTGGGTCTGCGGGCAGGGAGCTCTAACGCTCCCTTGCAAGGTCAACCTGGGGGAATTCCTGTCCCTTTCAATGCTTTTCCTTATGCTGGGGGTCATATCCCTCCTTCGTCCCTGTCGCTCGGTGGTCTGCATCAGCAGACCGCTGGGCAGCCCGCACACACAAGTGCACTTGGAGCTGGGAGTCAAGGACAACCTGCGCAAACCCAACCGGTAGGATCGTCGACGTTTGTTTGGAACAGAATGATTGGTAATAACACGTTTACATCTGTTGCTTTCCCATCAGGGGGCACATATACTAGGACTTGGGAACTCAGCACAAAGATCCGTTCCATCATCCGGAATGTCGTTCTGGGGCAGTTCTTTCCACAGCCAATGGAACCCCGGACAGGCCTCTATGCCTCTTCCCACAGGACCGGCATGGGGGAATCCTTCCCAAATTCCCTCAAATACGATGAATGCCCAACATCCTATGTCCTTCATGGGGAATCAGCAAATGATGTCTCCTCAAATGAAAAACCCTTACGCTGGTCAAGGCCAAGGTTTCTACCAAAACCCTGGCCAGCAACAAAACTTTTCCTAGCAACCTGGTGCCAGTCAAACCCCAGGACCCTTTTATCCCGGCTATCAGCAACAGCCTAAACTACCTTTCTTGGCAATGTTACACTTGCCGGATTTAACACGGTTGTTGAATGATCCTATCTGTCACGATCCGCGTTGGCCTCCTATGCCGACGAAGTTGCCTTCAGATATCCTAAAGTTTGAAGCCAAACCTAATGAAGATCTGGGTGATCACGTGACCACTTTCCACTTGTGGTGTTCATCTAACTCACTGAAAGATGACTCCGTACAGTTGTGATTGTTTCAATGCACTCTTATTGGGAGTGCCGCGAAATGGTACATAGAACTTGATCGTTCACGATACTCCTTTTTTGGCGAACTGGCTATGGCTTTCCTTAACCATTTTTAGTTACCTGTGAGATACGACGCCGGCACAGAGTTTCTAGCCAATTTCGAGCAGACGTCAGTGGACCATATCTCGGATCATATTCGGGAGTGGCGACGCCCAAAGAGTCTTATCAAGGTACTCGTCCCACCAACATTCCTGCTTGAGTGGTTCCTTAAGTCTTTAGTTCCACAGTTATCCAAAGACGTCGCAACTTCTGGGGTCTTCTCTGAGGAAGAAGCCATCATGAGAGCTCAACAGTTTGAGCTTAT